>DWPA01004326.1:0-12945 GCA_018251375.1 Calpodes ethlius | reverse complement strand
TTCAATTATATCTGTCTAGACTAAGATTACATGTTCCCTAATGAAGTAGTTACACTGGCATAAATGAGATTTCAGTGTGAAGAAATTCAAGAAATAAATTGCTGGTATACTTATATATCTTTTTTTGGTATTTTTCAGACAGTAATCCTCCAGGCACCCTCAACATCTGCATAGCCAGCATCACTGCCTTAGTAGTGGCTACACTGTTCGCATACTACATAGTGCTGAGGGTGATCCGACGATATTGGTGTAAGGAGTACAGCCTTGCTATTGGTCAGTTAATTTAATCACTATCACTTCATCTAACAAACTGATGCATGCTTATTTTTGGCATTTATAAATCACACACATTTACATTGCTGTACAATCATTGCATTGAGACTTCATCAATCAGCCTGCAGCCAAAACTAGCACTTTATTGTTATTCTTCATTACTACAAAATTACTATAATGACAAGTTCGTCTATAAAAGTCTTATGCATTGAATATAACTTAAACTGCATTTAATTTTAATTGCTTTTTAAAATAAGTATTCAAGTTTAATTTTGTCAGTTTTATGCTTTGAGTCAATTATTACATTGATAAAAAATTGTGGTAGCAATCCATTCAGATTCAGGCTTTACATATGAATATTATTAACCTTACCTAAAATTATTATAATTACAGGTAATGAAATACCTCCACCGACTAAGGTCCTAGTGATTTATCCCTCAGCGAACCGCCTCCACGCTGAGTGTGTAGCTTCATTCGTGACCTTCCTGCGCTCCGAATACGGCCTCGACGTAATGTACGACGGAGATATTTCCAATACATCCCATGGCGATCCTTACATATGGGCCGAGGAGGCAATTCGTGTGGCTTCCCACGTGGTCTACGTAGTAGGACCAGCTGAGGAGACAAACTTGTACAACAGCATCTACGACAAACCGATAATAACCGCACACAAGGACGTTGACACCCTCCTATTGTCATTGCTACGAACCACCAGGGTGTCTAGATGTCAAAAAGATATTATGAACGTCTTCTTCGAACATTCCAATGGGCAATTGCCGATTGAAACGAGACACGAAAAAGTATACTTCCTCTTAACGGACTGGCAGAAGCTAATATCACATTTATCGAGATATTTGCTTCCGAAGAAGCAAATCATGAGGACAGAGAAGGGCAGGTCCTTTCTGGAAGATTTGACGAGAGCTAAGAAATTGTTGGGGGACAAGTCGGATGATGTCGTCATCCGGTGCGAGAAAATGGCCTCCATTGAGAAGAAAGTATTGTTGTAATTGTGTTATTAGTGCGTGAGACTAAACATAGCTCTATGGTGTTAGATCTTCGAATGTGCAATGTGTGGTGATAGTGATTTTCTCGTTGATAAGTGTGTGAGGTGTATGAAGAAATTTGTATGTCCACTGGATTTAGATTGCGTCCATCAGCATTTATCTAGATTGATTGATTGGAGTTCACTTAATATTTTAATTGATCAAGAAAGATATGCAGAAATTAGGTGCAGCTCTGGTGCATATAAATACGATTTTTGTAAGTCTTGGAAGGGGTTTTATTGATACCAGACAGAATCCACTCTTTTGGTAAGTTGATTGTTATATAAAATTGTTATAATCAATACACAATTTAATCAGTCTTGATTTATGGATTACTCTTTGGTACCTATGCAAAAGGCGACAATTTCTTCAAAACTATTAAGGGATTTTAAACAATCTTAGTCTTGACTTAATTGTTAATGTAAAAAATGTTTATAATTATTCCAGTTCTATGGAGGTGCTCTAAATACAGTGGTTTGACAGTATAAATTGTTGGATGAGTAGACTATTTAATTGACAACATTAAATTGGATGTTTCGTTGAATAATAGTTACACCTATATTGGTCCTTTTTAGAATGAAAATTTCCTTTTTAACTTTTTATTTGAATTTTGCGTTTATGCCTGTGGTTGAATAAAACTAATCATTTTTAATTGTCATGGATTTCTTTTCTCAGAAAATTTTAGTTTCCAGTTCTTTTAAATTTTAAAATATTGTCAATTGAATTGATAGAGAAATAGATCCTTTATGATGAGATTTCATCAGGGATGAAGATGTGGAGTTCCAAAGAAGATAGTTTTATAAATAATAAGATTTCTAACACCTAGTTATGTTTAGTCTGATAAAATAGCTATATGAATGATGAAATTGTTCAATGTGATGGTTTTGGTGGTGTTTAAAATATTTACTTTCATACTTTGATAATGATAAATAATCCAATGTTGAAGCATTTTTGAACTGTCCACCAAATAATTCTGATAAATGTTATCGGTTTTTACATACATTTCATGATTGCCTAATAGTTATTTGAATTTTAAGATACTCCACGGCCTGTAAGTTTTATTATGTATCAACTGTTATTATATAAATAGTTAAGAGAATGCTTCAGTATTGGCAACAAAAAAAATATCAATGTTACAATCTATTATATCTAATTATTGTCAAAAATATTTTGGTGGTTATATATAAATGTTGTCATCATATGACCTTCACACAATTTTTACTATATACTTATTGCTTATATTGGCGTGGGGTCAAACACTTATCATCATATTAGTTTCATTTCTAAATGGTGGGAGAGTTTCATTGTTAAATTTAATGGAAATAAACGCAAAACTGAACAAAAAACACAGTTCAAGCTAAAACAGCTGAGGGGATAGTTAACATATATTTGAAATGAAGTTTTAGGACTTAATCTGACAGCCATAATCATATAAGTTTAAGCACTATAGTTTTATAAGAAGGTCCTTATAAGCCTTGCTATAACTTTCTGGGCTTATCTTTTGTCATAGAGGCTACAATACCCAAATGCTGTGATGATAAGTTTGTGACCCCTTTAAATATTTTTTTACTCTAGGAAACATTTCTAATACTAATTCAATGCTTTTATTTTTTTAACTTTTGCATTGATAGTTTGTTGGTGTCTTTCTAAATTATCAGAAGTTTTGTTATGTATGTAAAAGCTTTTAAACGGGAGTCACTTGTTTAATCCCTCCAAACTAATCTTTCTCATATCTAACAGTCTACAGGCACTTGATATTATATTGAAATATATCTTAATAAAAACATACTACTTAGATATATGCAAAGTTATATTCTTGGACTTATTATAGCTTGTGACATTTTGACGTGGCGAATGTTATAATTATAAAGTTAGATGTACTTTACTTGTTACTTACCGTTACATTTTTACATGTAGAAGCCTGTTTACATGCATTGTGTACAAATCACTACTTACTTAACTGACTCTGTGGTCCACTCGCTATATAATAAAGGAGATGTTTCCTGTCTAATGCATGTAATTATACTCCTGTTAAATTAATGTTATAATGCCTAAATATAAGCAACTAGCATTATATTGGATTTGTATTAAATTAATGTTAATTTTTTTTTTTTCAATAATTTAGACCCGTTAAGTACGTAATTAAATTTGATATAATCCATGTTTATGTAGATTTTGTGTGTAGATGTATTTCTTTATGTATTACAATATGTACCTTGATTGGAATGGAGTGCCATATTGTTCATGCTTGCATACGATTATATAGCAATGGCCACTGCATTTGCACTCAATTGCAATATTGTTATTTGTGTTTCAATGTTATTGTAATTTAACGCAAGTCAATACAATTTCATTATTGATCACATTTTTCTTTATATGATCAAATTATAATTGATGTTACAGTATTCAGATGTTATTTCACACTTACATTTGCCATGCGGAATAACACTCAAACAATATTAATAGTGTAATGTATTGGTTATGCTAAGAAATCCATGAATATTAAAAAAAAATAGACATTAATTAATCTGTTTCTGTAAACAAAATATAATTATTAACTCGTTAATGCGCCTAATCAAAACTCTTTTTTCTCTTTTTCTAATCAAAACTTCTATATTACTAGTTCTATAAATTTCTAAAACATGTTTTCTAGTGTAGTGTGTCAACAGACATATCATCTGCTCGGATAACTGATAATTTATCAAAAATTTTCTTGTCTTTAAATAGGGATCTTCATTTTATACAGACATATAACCTATGTACCTATTTTGTTTAACATAAAAAAGTTTATTTAATATTTATCTATATTTTTATACATACACGTGAAATCAATATTTTATTACTTATATATTTATTAGTCATATTTTTAAAGCAAATGAAGTGGCCTAACAAAATTATAAAGTATCTTGCATCCTGGGTTTAGACAAACCGTTTTTCTATTTACGCTGCGAAAGTGTATGGCAAATAACATTAGTTTTCTGCACCAAATGTCCTTGCCATACATATGTGAGAGTGAGCGTTATTAGAAAAGTTCTTTGTCTATGGGGGTTGGTTATTGCCTACGTGATTTCGGAGGTTGCTTGATAGTGGCGGGATCGCCAGGTTTCAATGTGAAACTTGCAAACCTATAACAGTTCAAACGATTATTACTAATTGTAACTAACGTTTGTTTGTTTCATTCGATTCCCGTCACTATTGACAGCCGTAGACAAAAATGGAAATTACGTAACATAAAAACAACTGCGATATCGCGAACAGCCTGAGTAGGGTCTTGAATGAGTTTGAACATTTTTTGGAAGCTCGGAATCCGGCAAACGTTACGCGTCCGCCATTTTGTTTGATTTTTCAAAGTTGCGATGATTGATGAAAGGGGTTAAATGAGTAAAGATCGTCATTTATAGACAATAAGTTTCAGTAATGTGCTACGTCTTAAGTGTTACATATTGAGATAATATGCGGAAAATGTATCGCGGAAAACAACGCAATACAACTTGACATAACGTGACCGAACAATATTTCGCGCTAACGTTCCGTCGTAGCGTGGACGGAAAAATGAGAGTATAAACTTTGTTTAGGTCTGGTTATCTGTTGCTGTGAAGAGAACCATTACAATAATTTCAAAATGATCTTTATCTTCAAATATTTCGGTAATGTGACACTTCAGTTTTATCATATTGCTTTTGTTTTTTGTCTATATAATGCCTTTTATTCATTTATACCAGTATCACTACTCCGCAACTTTGAAAATAATGGCGGAACATGGTAATGCCATTAAAGCACTGTCCCCTTTAAGATTATTTCCAAATACTTGTATTTCGAATCAAATTCTTATTATTTATCGTTATTTACATTTCAATAATAGTACCTAAGGTATCTATCTACATCAATAACGCACGTTGCACTTTGTCTATTTGGTTTTTATACGCCTTGATATATTACAGTATAACTCGGCTCCTTGTAGCAAATTAATGGCAACGTTATTTTGTAGCTGTTAGGAACAATTAAAAAGCAACAATTTAAAATATTCACATACATTATTTAAAAGGATGTTCTGAAATAATATCAATGCGCTCTGAAAACAGTTATATTGCACGTTTCTTGAATAGGCATTGTTATTGCAATGTGAATACAATATATTTCCATGTATATAATACTTTATATAAGCGTTGATCTCAATTCCAAACCTGTTGGAGTGAACATGTTCTATTAATATACAGGATCTATAAGCTCAATAATTTATACCTTGTGATGTATTTTTATAATATAAATATTGATAAATTAATTTTGTTTTATTTTCACTGTAACTATAAAAAAATCACGTACGTTGTTTCCTACAAAATTTTGATATAAATGAAAATGATTTATCGTGGGGTGAGTGATCTGTGGTTGCTAAAAAGGATAATTAAAGAAAATAAGGTCTGCTGAAATGAGGTCCAAAATACCCATGTTTGACGGCAATTGGCGTTATGAAACGATAGAAGGGCCAGCCATCACTTACCTGTTGCATACATTATAGTGTACGCAAAAACCTGTTTGGACAATCTTTCGGTTTGTTAATGTTCTGCGAACTGTTACAGGTTATTATTGAATACTATTCTAATACCTCGGAGGTCTGCAGCACCAGCACTGCTGTATTTTTATACTGTGGTGTAACGGACAACGGTGGCGCACGGTTGGGAAATTAAACCGCATTCGATTGGCAATTCGATGCTTATATATATATGCCTACAGGTTGTTCATTAATACCAGGATAAATTAAAAATAAAACAACCTCTAACATTTACCGTATCATTGGTTTATTTATCACCCATGGTCGACAGACAAGATTTGGAATGCCATATTTACAATTGGTACACACATTACAAACCAAATTCGTAACACAAACAAGCTTTGTATTAGAAGCGAAATTTATATTTCGTTCAAAACTGCTCTGTTGTAGAAAAATTATAAGTGAATATCGTAATAATATTGTTCACAATATCCCACAAGTTTTTAACTGGGAACAAATATATTAACTATATAAGTAATGATAAATGTAAAAGTTAAACGAATTCATACAAACATTTCTTGTTATATTCGTAAATAATTTTCTAAGTAATAATAAAATACATGTTTAGTAAAGTACCGATTATGCCAAGAAATCAATAACGAAATGTAAATCGAAACAATTTGATTTAAAACTATCACACCAATCATATTCAATAATTTGCACATATATATATATTTATAGTAAACCACACAACAAACCGAATAATAACAAATATTTAAATAAATTGTACTTTGGTGATAGAAACTTATAAAAATTTTATATCAATACATTAGGAACAAATTAAAAAACCTTTGCATACAATGGCAACACTCATTGAATTACCATGCAAGATTAATTAATATGGCAATAAACCCGAGTAAACTTGTCCGTTGTCAATTATAAGCCCAAATAGTAGCATTTAAAAAACTAACATCACGTTCACACGGCGACTATGCGGTGCGTTTTTTGATGCATACGGTCGAAGTGCTACCGACGACGGACGATGCACGTTTTCATACACTTTCTGTTGTCACTGCGGTAGATCTACCGTACACATGAAATAAACGCACTGCATAGTCGCCGTGTGAACCCCGCATCAAACGATTACAACAGCTTTTAATATTAAGGTATACAATAAGCTGCTAATTAAATTACATATTTGTAAAGTATCTATCATACTAATCTAATGGTGAGAATCCACCATAGATGGGCGGGGAAGGAAGGTTGTACACGAGGAAAAAATACAATAGATATCTTGCATTACGCAAGGCTATGAAAATTAAGTAAGTCATTAATAAGTCTTTCCTTGTACACTACCTTGCCACTACTAATCTGTGGTGGAACCTCAGTGTATATACACCAAGAACAATCTTGGTACATGCCCACCTTAATGAGTAATAAAAGCTTGTTAGTATTAATAGTACAATTACAATTTTCCACTTAAGGGACATGCTCCTTTCTTCAATTGAAGAAAAATTTGCACAACTGTGCATTGAAACATTTTAAATACCATCAATAGTTATCATAAAAATAAATGTTAAATGCACATAAAAAGATATTAAAAGTCACATTTGTTATATAAAGTAATGGATTTTTGGGAAGCACACTGATATTTGTATACTAATAATATTATTCAATCAAAATAACTATTATGCTTAAATCTTGAAATAATTCAACCATCATCTGTTCTTTCTCTATATCTTTCTCCCTTTTCTTTTTAGGCCAGCAACCCATCAGTGATGCCTATGGTATTACTGTCATTGCATCATGATGACCAGTTACCATCAAGTGGCTAGTCTGTTTCTTTATCATCTACATATTTATATTAAAAAAAACGAATAAATCATAATAACTTGGAGTATTATAATTATGATAGAAGTATTTTTTAAATTTTCCCTTTATAAGTAGTTAGGAAATTGTTACTAACCAGTGTGTTGTTTTTGATTTCTTATATATTCAGAACTGTTCGACATGTTGCTGTCTTGGAGACTGAAAGCCAAAAATCTATTCATCTATAAGGTATGGATAAAAACTAATATTAATATATTGTGGCTTTTTGACCACTGCTAGACAGTAGTTTAGAATATTATGAATAGACCGAAAATTACAATATTCCTAAACACAGAGTTGAAAAAAAAATTAAATATGACTTAAAAATATAGATACACATATAATTTTAAACCCATTTCGCAGAAGACAAGATTTTATTTTCTTTACGCACTAACATTAATTATATTGCCTTGCATTAAAACATCATTATTATTATTAACAAAATATCATTCAATACAACCCCATCAATAACGACATAGCTGTCCCTTAAACAACCTCGTTTTTAGATAACTAAATATTTACAAGCAACAAACCACATACTTGATTGTCAATACAACAAATAGGTACATTACAAATACGATATCAAAATTAATCTAAAATATAATACATGATTCATAAAAATCAGACTAATTAATGTTCAAATATTAGTCTTTCTGACCTTGTCTCACACCAATGTCTTTCTTTTGCTGTATGGATCTATGAGTGGCAAAGAGGGGGGAGTTAATGTTGAATTAATTGTTTTTTTTTTAAGTAAACTTATAATAAACTGACACAATTTATACAAACACCGTGAAGTCCGTGAACAGCTGGGAAGTTGTAGCGGCAAGTGTTGTGTGTGAGTTTCATGTTCTGAAATACAGATAAGTTAGAATTTCAGAAATATATATAGATAAATACTTAGGGCATAACCCTACACTTGGTTAGAACAAAACCATGCCCTGTGTAATTACTCACATGATCTCCAAACTGCTGTCACTGTTCTTGGTGGCCTGTTCCCCCTCGCTGGAGTTCGACCCCCCGGACTCGGAGCGCTGGCTGCGGCTCCGGTGAGGTTTCTTCTCCTCCACCGGAACCTCCGTGGAGGTCGCTTCCTCGCTCTGCCGTTGCCACGCGGGAATCGAAGGTGGCTCTGCGCGGGTCTTGAGCGAGGGGAATTGGTTTCTAAAATGGAGAAGATTCTTATGTTAGTCATGAAGTGGGAGATGTTGCTCTAATTACCTTTACAAAAGAAGTTATGATGATTTAAACTCAAACAGAGGTCAGAATGATTTAAACATATGTGTCCCCGTAAATAGAGGTAGGTATTAATGCTGTTAAAAACTCTGTCGAACCATTTGTCAGCATAATTGATGAGCCTGAATCCATTTTATCAACGATGACGATATTTGTAATAACTATTATGTATGATGTGACGTAATTCTGTCATCGATTCGCCACACTTTCACGGCGACTATATAGTATTTTTTAAATGTAGGTTGACGCTTCACCAACGATGGACGATACACGTGCGGACGCCGTGTGAACAGTTGCATTTTCGTACACTTTCTGTTGTCAATTCAATCGAGCGTCGACCAAATACGTAAAAAAACCCGTAGTCGTCGTGTGTACCCAGCGAAAGTCACTCGTAATACTTATCTATTGAGCAAAATGCTATTAACAGACGCAACATCCAATTTTAGATTATCTACGTAGGACGAAGTATTGGATCATGGTCAGCAAAACCAGTAACAAAGTAATACTGAAGTATATGGTACACTTACCTATTGAGCAAAATGCCTTTAACAGATGCGATATCTGACTTCAAGTTATCCAACTGCGATCGCAGAGCGGTCTGCTGGACAGAGGTCTGCATTTCGCTCCGCAGCGAAGAGATACTTGTGTTCATGACATCTAAAGATTTCCTCAACTCGTCGATACACTCCGCTGTGGTTTTACGTTTCGGTTGTTCGACAAATAGCAAGTTTCGGATACAGTTCTGTAATAAGGACAAGTTGCGGTATAGTAAAAGAGAATGTTGTCTACCGATGTGATCTTAATATTAACTTAATGATGTATTTGTTTGCTAAACCTTGGTAAGCCAACACGGTAATCCCAACAAATGTCGGTTTTTGACGCTAATCAAAGAAATCGTTTGATAACTTTCGAAACGTTTGTAAATATTTAATATGGTTTGTGTGTTCATGGCAGGCTGAAGTGTTATTCTATTTGTACCATCATCATCACAACCCATAACTGTCCTAGTGCTGGGCTCAATTCATAATCACAACCCATAACTTTTGTACCATACTAGTCCATAAATAATAATTGTAATGCTCTGTGATGAAAATCCGTGACACATTAGTTTTATTTGTGCCAAATGTTTGGAAGACCTTATACTGATTGGGAGTTTGTTAAGTTTGGCGAGGCTTGTCAAGCGTTTTAATGCAACCATAAGTTAATATTAAGGGCAAACCGGTAGACAATAATACACAATTATTATTTTCTTGCGTAAGGTACGCTTATGCGGCAGAACATTGCAATATGCGTGGGAAGTATTACAACAGCATAATACGATACAAAAAAGTATCGAGGAGTTCCACAGGGATGTAAATTGGGGCCACTTTTGTTTATACGTAAGTTTAGCACCAATTGAAAAAAAAATAAACGCAATCAAGGTGAAATGGTATATTTGGATAACGTATTTTGATAGCCTTTACCCTTATTGTCATAAGAACCTAAATTTAGATAAGAAACTGCAGGGTGACATTGATTGCAACGACTGCATATCGGTGTGTCGGTATAACGTCGAAAGAGATAAACTTAGTACAGACATACCTATTAATATAAGAAAAATAACAAGCATAATGCATATTAAGGGTGTTCGTTGTGCATCCATTAAAATTTTTGTCCAAGAGAAATATTCGTACTGCTAAACAACGAGGTTATGGTTGACGAATATCGATAGAATATGTCGCCTAATCCGTCTTATTGGTGACAAGGCTCTGTATCACTTAGTAGGATCTTACGTCCTATAATAATTATCTTCGAAGAGTTTTGGTCATGTTCGTCTGTCAAAAATAAGCCGGTGTCCGTATCTTATGTAGAATATCAATTTGGCAGACAAAAAATATATTTTATTACATCTATTCCAAAAGAGCTACTTTGTTCTTGCAAACAAGGTCTATCATATCTGAATATGACGCTTTAATAACAAATTACTTTAAAATATCGTTATCATTAGTAAAAGTTTCGATCGCCAAAGATTGAGAACATTATATGAATAATTAATAGGCTGAATAAGAAAGTTAACTGTGCGCGTGGAAAACTAAAAACAAAAGTGAAATAATTAAAAACTCAAGAATTCCGATTAGGTACATTGTTTATTCAAATTATGTAGATATTACTTAAGTAGAGTACGACTATTTTACTTAGATTAAAAAAAAAGTGTCTTCCTCAGCTGTTGTAGTGCACTACTGTTACTCATATGCCACAATTTTTTTTTTTTTGGAAAGCCAATAAAAAGTGAGTGTCCACCTCAAGGACGTCCCTATTTTAATCTCGAGTGACTTACTTCGAATCTACTTTCATTCTACTGTGAAATCATTCGCTCCGTACTGGGTTCAAAAATCAGTCGCGTCAAAAGTTGTTTAGTAAACAATATTATTTCGGTCTATAATCTGTACTTATATTATAAACGCAAAATTGTTTTTGTTTGTTGCTCAATCACGGCGTAACTGAACGACTTTATGGTATGATTTTTGGGGTAGATAGTTAGGGAGGATGAAGAGTGCTATGGGCTACTTTTCACCTCGAAGTTATATCCCATTCGAGGAAGATCCATTACAATGTAAATTTTAGCCAAATTAAAGGAAGTGTCTAAAAAGAATGTCTAACAACCAACGATAGAAAGGAATCGAAAACCCCTTCATTACTGTCACTTATTTCTCATGCGTGTGAAGCCTCGGAGAACCTCTAATCGAGAATAAAGCCATATTTTATATTAAACTTAATTATAATTTTATTATAGGTATTTTATGATATCCATTTCTTTATTCATAGTTAGGTACTCATATAATACGCACACGACCCAAGAAATTATTTTTGGGATATATCAAAAATTTAACAGAATACAATATAATACGATAGAATAAGTGCGCATAACATAGGAATAAGATTGGTCTGATACAATTACAACAGTTCATTTGGATACACCACGACCGTTATCGTTCAACGACTGTATATTTTATCTAAATACGTAATACAAATATGGATTAGGTAAGAAATATCCACCTGTACTCATTTCTTGCCATTCAATATTATATAACACAGTTTTTTTACACACAGTTAATTTTATTTCACATTATTAGGAGAAGAAGTTACACTTGGTGAAAAGTAATGATATTTGTTCGTAATGGTTTGAATTTTCCAAAATTTGGTGAAAATAATTTATGATATTCTCAGATGTTTAATTTTGTAAGATATAAATATATGGCTGTGAATGAAACTTCTTATAATTGGATACAATAGCATTGGTACAACCTTGTATGGAGTCATTGTAGCGAAAATAGCGGAAGTGAGGTAACAATTCAACCCCCGTATACACAGACAACACTGAGTGCTCACAATGAAATAGAAAGAGAGAATCGATTGTTTGTATTGCCATCATCTACTTCACTCTTATTTCTTCAACAATGCGAAAGACAAGGATGGGAATACAAACAATCGACGCTTTTATTATATTTCATTGTTAGACCTCATAATTAAGTTTGTGATTATAGAGATAAGTTAGTGCTGTAATTCAATATAATGCAATTCAAAAGTAACCTTTTTGGAAACTTCTAGTGGAATTAAAACGTACCTTATAGAGCCAATAGCATCCATACAAGAAACCGCCATAGACAACCAGTTGGAAGACTCGGTCCTTGAACCAGGACCTCCGGGATTGATGGAAGAGCATCAGCTCGGAGGTCAGTGACGGTACGTCGAATACTTCGCTGCATTTCTCAATCGCCTTTTGGATCTCGGGGTCCGTGAGGCCCTTGCTGCGGAGAAACCGCTCCTTGCTCTCCATCGTGCATCTCTGCACGTTGGGGTTCGACAGGAACTTCACCGCGGTGGTAATCTGCAACTGATGGTTGGTTTTGATCTGCTTCGGATATTTAAACGTCCGTAGTCTAATTCACAGGTTCCTAAAGTGGTCCACAAGTACTTCCAGTGTTTTACAACCCCTAGGGGTTATAGAAAAATAAAATTGGGTGTCCGTGAGATGTCAATAGGGTTCTATAAGTATCT
>DWPA01004325.1:0-12948 GCA_018251375.1 Calpodes ethlius | reverse complement strand
AAACCGCTCCACATTATAATTGTACTCGACTTCACAGGAAATATCTTATACAGCAAGTTTTTAAATGATGAAATATTATAGTACACCTAAATTTCGTACTTACAATATATGTTTTTTATAATTCAAATATCCTATTATAGATAGATAAATTTTAACATAAACTTTAGTTATACAGCAAACAAAAATCCTAATACTTTTTAAAAACAACTGTTGACATCTTAAATAAGTGCTACATTAGTATTACCATTATCAAAATCATATGCAATATCTTAAACTTAACACAATCTATGTATAAGCCAAGATAAGACATTTATTTAATAAAACTAAAATTACACCATATTTTCTTATAAGTATTTAATTAAGATCTTTAAATTGTGTATCATGCAAATTAATATTGATATATAAAGATTTTTAGCCCAGAACATTCAAAATACCAAAAATAACTCGATCCGAATTTTACTAAAGTCGATTACCAGCTCATGAAATAAATAATAATTTAACAAACTGTTACCATTTACAATATTGTATTCAATATGAACTATTAGGCAATTGCCGATTTTGATAACTGATAATATTAACACGCCGTTCATCAATATTTGAATTAATATCGCCTAACCCAGCATTTCCAATTTTAATACTAGTTATCGTATTGATATCCATTTGTTTCATGTAAATCACATTGAATCCTTTTTTAATATCCAAAAATACATTTAATTAATTACATAAATCTGCAACTTGAAATAGATTAAAACACAAATTCATCATATTAGTTTCTTGATAAATAAAAGAAGTGTAATCTGAACAGGCGTTAGGTCATTACCCGTGATTACAGCGAACTCAGCAGATCTATCGAGCCGTCTTCCGCCATTACCATCTGTACTCTCACTTACACTAACGCCGCCAGATGAAAGATAAACATTTGACATGAGGATAGGGTAAATCCGTATTCTCGTCACACGGCCGGGGCTAATTCAATAGCTGATTGGATTTCGGGGCGCTGATCTCGAGGGCTATTTACAACTCGCGATTCTGTAGAGCTAATATAACTTAGATCTGTTGTTGAGCGCGTTGTATTGTGAATTGTAAGCGAAGGATTTCAAACGATAATTTGTGTTGCAGAATATGTTTTGTTGTCTGAAATTCACGCTGGTTACTATGAAAAAATGTAGTAAAGACAAGAATTCAAAACCAATAATTTGTTACATATAATCTTATTTAAAATTATAATAAATTCGGAAATACATCGAAAGATTTTTTTTAGATATTGATTACTAAATTATTTAATTACCTACATTTTCAGGTCAGAAAAAATAATGTGTAGGTAGAGCTTTATGAGAAAATCGGGGACATAAACTCGTCCTCTGTGGATTACTATTAAGTGATTTTGAACTTATTAAAATAACCAAATTTAACATTACAACTTGGGAAAGTAACTTTAGAGTAATTAACATTGAGTATTCTCTGTTTCAAGAATGTAATTAACGGTGAAAGAGTCACATAACAAAACCTCTTTTGAGAATTGTCTACCTAAGTGAGCAGGGTTATAATATTATAATTTAATGTTTGTTTCCAAGCCATTGACAACATTTTGCATGCTCCCCAAGTGTCCAACAACAGTAGGACGCTGCAACAAATTTAATGGCGTTTATTAGGATACTGCATCAATTTTGCCGCAGTAAAGTTATTAGGCTACGAGTATCAAGTTATTGTTCGTTGCATATTGGACACGTTTCGGGGCGACCAAAGTTTGGTAGTAATTGTGAAAATCGACTGGATTTGAAAGGATACGTAGAATGTACTTAGTTTCGTGAGGATGTCGATAAAACGCTCAATACCCAAACTTGACAATATCATAGTTAAGTTTGCTTTCAGTATATATTTTTTATAGCTATAAGGGTAGAGAAAATTGCAGTTGGGGTATCTTATGGATTCACCGTGATATATGGACATGACTAACACCAGAGGGGTCGTCAATGCAACGCCAGTCATGAAGGAGATTTTTTTTTATATCATTTTTGAAATTAATCAAGTAATAACTTTTTAAGAGAACGACTGATAATGATTATATTTCAAATAAGTGTCAACTTTAAATATAGATACCATTGAAAATATTTTTTTAACTTTACCTTTTAACAACCTTAAAACAATGGTTTGTACACCTGATGCATAAACTTTGATGAAAATATACTTATAAAGTTTCATAGCTACCCCAAACAAATCAGTATTGTTTGCAGAACATTGAACACAATTTGGATTGTGGTTTCGAGCGGCGACGGTGATAATTGAGATGAGAACTGCGATTGCAGAACGATGTTAGCTAAAGCGAATACTGACAGTGGTAATATACTAACATATTCATTTAAATTAAGTTCCTTAATCGCTACTACACAAGGCTTGAGGGCGAGTAAAAAACATAAAAATTCTTTCAAATATAGATAAACAATACTTTGTAGTCCAGTCGGTAATGACCATCCCAAAAAGATCTAGAAGATTTCTCAAATGATCGGATAAAACCAGTTTGTTAATGATGCTTCTAAGAGTTGCCGAATTTGATTTCCGTCTGATCAGCCCTTTATGTGACGTAATTGTGTTCTAGGATGGTTGGCGTTTAAGAAAGTTTAAATATATCCATGTCATTAAACCATGTGGAATCCTACAGCAGCTACGACGGTGTGAACGTTTTAGTCATAGACATTTTTTTAACTTGCAATTTTTGACAGTTTGTTAGTTGATATGTCTGTTTGTTTCCTGAATTATTTCCAATGAAATTGTTTTTTTATAATAAATGTGACCTGTTACTGTAATCAGGTTTGGCTCCAGACGATTAACCTCCTTAACGGTCAACGACACATGCATGAAATTTTATATACGTATTTAATTATGACAGTTCCAATGTCCATCATTACCTGACTGCTACTTCCGTTGGCTTCAGACGGAGAAAGTTCACTAGGGAGAGTAGGGGAGTCACAAATTTTTTTGCACAATACTGATATATTTGTTTAATTTATACTTAAATCTTTCGTTTTTTTATACTATAGACTTATATCACTAAAGACTGGACGATACAGAGTAGGAGACTGTAAAGTATAAAAATAATTATCTTTATTTAAGTGGAAATTATAGTTTCTATTATATTCCACCAACACTTATAGCAAGGCTATAGAAAATTTGCTAAATGTTCGAGTGAGTCACTGAACATGATTATGAGTATTTTCGACCTATGACCTATGACCTATTTTGTTAGAAATTCCGTCCAGGGAATATTAATATAATGTACTTAGCATGGTGAAAATGATTTTTTGTATGGAGTAATGAGGATACAGAATTTATAATACGACTTTATTGATAGGATTAGTAGAAAAAGTATTATTTAGAGGAAAAAGGATATTTTTTATATCTCTTTCCATCAATTCATCAGTGATACTCGTCGTAGTCGTATTACTTATTGTGATCTACGGCAGTTGAGCCACGCAACTTTAGCAATCAGTCTTAAACTTCCTATGATGACATTCTGGGATTTACTAGTATTTAGATTAATGCTAAAACTCTTACTCCAATTTAACTTACAGTTGATACCAGCATTGGTAAGATGAAATAGCAAAAGGTACATCAATTAATACTTGATGATTGGCACTTGAGGATAGATTCAAAATACAGATATAGATAAATGATACATTCTCACTGAAATCGAGATTAATAGAATTTATAGAAATAGAAAAAAGAAAGAGTAGACATCACACCAGATTGTGGAACGCCGGTGAATGGGCATAAAATATTAGTGGTAATTTTTATTAATTATTCATACTATTAGTAGTTAGAAAAGATATGGTTTCGAATCTAATGTGTTATGCTGCTAGTCTTTGTAACGAAGGTAATAATTAAAAGTGTAATATTTATGTGAAAAGATTAGTTTTTCCAATATCCAAAGAGAATCAAAACATAGCTTTGTTTATTGTACGATTATAATGTGTCTATTATAAACAAACATTTTTAAAAATATAACACGCAAAATTCTTTTTAAAATTAAGGTACTAAGGGTAATGACACAAACGAATATTAAGCGCAATTAGTTCCAGAAGCCAAGCTTGCAGCTTAAATCCGGTACAACGTCTGAATAAACGAAAAAAAGGAACCTTTTACTAAAACAAATTAGGCGGATGAAACCTCGGAGGCACACTTGGGGATCGACAATATGAAAATACGTAACAGGTGAAGCGAAATTTGAGCGATATATTCCGTAGCATAATATGTCAATGCGAAGGTTGTGCCACAGAAAGCTGTGTGGCATAAAAAATCCCCTAATCTAGTAAACAGGGGCCAAATGACTCACTTCACGGCAGGGGCGCAACGCGTTTGGGGAACTTAATCTTTACGGGATAAAGTAAAAGGCGACATGACCCAGGTGGCAGCACCAAGCGCGTAAATTGCAAGACCCTTTGTCTTTTTGTACCGTTCTTACGCCGAGCTCTCCCGTTAAATATGAGAAAGTAGGGCTAATTTTGATAATATTATTCTTCGTGTTCAAGTAATTACAGCGAGCCTTTTTCCTAATTTGTTTTTACATTGGCATTCGATAATTACAACAATTGTCGATTTTGTACTCGAATTCAAATTAATAGCCTTAAAGTTTAATTTGTGAAGTTTTAAATTGTTTTTATATATTCTTTATCAACTAAAACCACATAATATTGACATTGTTTACAATACTTGGCTTTAAAATTGATTTAGATAAAAAAACACTGATCTAAAAGTCGAAAACCTTTGGAGTTAACGCAAAACTGGAATAAAGTCAAATGTACGTTTATAGCGTTACTGGAACGGTTTTTCGTGTTTATAACAGAGCATCAGCTAGTGGGCTGCACAGTCCAATGTAGTCGTAGTACCTACGTGCAGTAATCGGCGGGCGTGGACGTCTGTGAAACACGGAAAACCGTTCAGACGACTCCCCGATCTCCCCCGACCCCACGTTCTCGCCCACTACTTTTACGATGAATCTTCGTTTCTCCGCATCAAGAAGTAATTTTAGTGTTCCTTTGCCGATTCAATGATAGCACTCGCTCTGATTGGTTAAGCCCTCTTTGATTTAATTTCGGGTTAAGTTCCTCTGCGGTGAGCCCCCTGGGATTCCGATACTTCGGACCCATCCACATTTGTTGTACAAGTTCCATTATGTTAATATCCCATCTTTAGCACTACGGTGCCTTAATGGACGATTCTTCACGTATTATTAAAGCTTAATCAAATAATTATTCGGTTCAAGTTCATTTTAATGGGGATTAGTAACTCAACTCGTAATTATTTCGGATAAGTAAATTATTATGTTTTATCATATTACGCGGGAATTAGGTAAATAAAAACGATATATTAAAGGCTTTATACAAAAAAACTGTTTTATTTTTTATTTAATGAAATACCAATATTTTAAAAAACTAAGTCAATTTGCTTAATTTGTGGTTTAACAAATGATTTATTTATTAAGAATTAGTAAAACGCTTATAATTATCAAAGTAAAACTACTTTGAGTAAAACATTTTTTATGTCTGCGAGTTACACCTGTAATATAATATTGCTATTTATTTTGGTCAGGCGGATTATGTGACCATATTTCGTACGAAATAGTTCTATTATAAATATAAAACATACTTTTATTACTATTACAGACATTAAACATAGACATTGTACTAATCTCTCGTTGTGTTTTCCCGTGGGAAGAGCTCCAGTTTTTGAGAACGTACGTATTACGTACTTAAGTTAGTATTGTTGGCATTAGACTAGGTAGTACATAGTCCAGCGACCTTCAACTGGAGGAACCTGATGCCAAAATCTCTGATGTTCAATAGGGTAGACCACAAGCAGGGTAAATTGGCTTAGACTCAAGATTATTGGAGCCATTTACATCCTAAAAACAAAATATTTTATACAAATTGAGAGCTTGTTACTATTTTGCAGTCTCAGTATTAATTATAAAAGTTTATTGATAAACCGAATTATGCAATAAATAATTAATAACACCTTCATCGTAAGAGAAATAGTTATCCTTGTAGTTTTAATATCAGATAAAAGATACGTAGAATGGTAGAATAATAAAAGGAGATAACAAATTTTATGCAAGCTAAGCTACATTTTCGTTCCGAATAAATGCTTAATCTCAAGAAAAATAAACTCGCTTCATACAAGACCGTACCAGGTAAACAGTGATATAAACCTCGCAAAACGAATAGAAAATAACAAAATTATGACAATTCCTTGTTGGCATTCAAGAGAAACACTAATGCGTATTTTTCGTCTGAAGTTGTATGACAAGATATATTTTGTCATTAAATTCATTGTACACGATTGATGGTATATAAAATATAACAAAACGTTAATATTTTCATTTATTTTGCTTCGTTTTCCAGCCGTTATTTTATATCTTTTTGCAGAAATTCTACTTAATTTGACTGTGATTCATACCATTGAGTCGAAATATCAATATATACATTATAATTCAATTAAAATATCGTGTGAAGTTATATATTACGTGAGAAATAAAATCCGGCCAAATTATTATGTTATTATTACTCGTTAACTAGCAATATGGTAGCCGTAATAGTTTATACTATTTCCGTATTTTTTTTCATATGTCCAATACCAACTATTTAGCCCTTTAATACTCGATACTTAGAAACGGAATGAGGACCTTAAAAGAAATCCAAATCTGAGCCTGATAAGTCTGACTGCGGGGATCTTCCCAGAAGAATCAGACCGATTTCTGTAAAGACTTTGGTAACAGAAAAGTGTATGTGTAGTTCATTTTGTTTTCAAAGGAACATTTAGGTAGCGCGCTTTATTCTGAACACTGACATCTTGATCGTATCAGATTAGCTTGCTTCCAGTAATTTTCATGTTATTAAATTATCGATACAATGTTCTTGGTTTTTATTTCTCATAAAATACATATATTTTCCTTTGGTGTATGTTACGCATGAGCGATGAAGCATGAATTGAAGAAAAATGGCGCAGGTTTTACGCAGTTCTTAGTAGCTACGAGAAGGATAAGTAATAGATAACTGATATTGCAGGTAAGACCAGAGAATATAACGAGGAAATTAAAAATCAAACATAACTCTAATATTGTGTTTTTTCACACGTTCGACAGCGACACGACAAAATGTCGCACGTATGATTAATATCGTTTTAACATTTTAATGGTCTGTTCTTACAACTATAATAAAAGGAACATGAAGTAATGTTGGTTGGTTGACTAGATGATGGGTTGTCATTGTATCGCACTGACTAGCGTCTGTCGTAGCGACTTTACACAGGTGTCAGTCGCAACGTCTTCGCACACATTACGCCTGTCGCAGCAACGTCGTAGACACCAACTAAAGGCAGCAAGAGAAAATATTATTTAATGTATTTGTGTATTTATAATAATGTGCAAAAATTCAAATAATGTTACTTTATTCAAATAGACTATATTTGAATATCATAGAGGTTGAGGTCAAAACAAACTGATTAAATTATAAATAAACTTACTTCGACGTTGGTTTTACATGACGAATTTCTTTACCACTTCTACCTTGAATAATCATGAAAGAATAATTGGCAAGTAACAAATAATCATTAGCAAAATTCTTATGTTCGTGCCAAATATACCTTAACGTGAGTGTTAATAGCTGTGTCCAAATGAGTTATAATCAACCTGTTAAAATTGTCGCATTGACAGCTTGGCTACTTTAAGAGACTCTTATGTAATACAGTGTTTTTCCCGTGAACAACTTTTATTAATATGTTAATTAGCTCCTTATATTGTAGGGCACATTCATGTAAGGTAATTTAATGCGGTGGTTAAAGACTTAGGACGAAAAAGTGGCATGAACATATAGCGACTGTTAGTACTTACGTTATATATTTGTCAAACTCATGTAAATTCAGTGGTAACTAATTACTTTATAAGCACGAAGGACACTTCAATTTCAATCTAGACAAGTTGTATGTAATATGTTTGTATGAGCCTGAAAACTTACCACTGAAATATTCGTGGCGAGGATAGAAAACATGAACAGACCGATAGAACTATTACACATAGGCGTTATGACTTTCATGGCCTGAAAACTGTAACAATGCAACGATGAAGTTGAAAATCCAATTTCAAACCCTATGACGATGAACTTCATAAAGCAAAGAAAAAAATGGATGAAAATAATGGATTGAAAATAGATAGGGAGTTCAAATTGATTTTATCTAACAGTCTTTAAAGGTCCACTGCTGGACATAAGGCTCCCCTAATTTATACTAAACTTATTAATAAGTTCAAAAGTTTTTTTTATATTTCACACTACATATACTTTGATTATACTATGACGATCTATATTGATATCAAAGAACCGGCTATGGCTTGTAAGCGATAAAACAACAAGATTTGTTTTTGTTACTTGCAAAGCTCCAAATAGCTACTAGCAGATACATGCAAAGCACTCTGGCAACCGCCTGACTTGTATAGCACAGAACAGATGTGTCTCGTGTAGTGTCACTTCGCCCGTCGTCCACGGGCCAGCCGTCATGAATACATAATACAAGGGCAGGACGTGAATTCTTTCGTTTATTATTCAATCATTCGTTCGGCGCGAGTCGGCTTTAATTTCATGGCGGGTGGGCACGGTGCCCCGAGCGACAACTGCGTCGGCGAGTATGGAGTACGTCCTTTACCGGAATGATGTGCTTTAAAAAAACAAAATGTAAGTTAATTACACGTGCTATTTTTAAATCTTTACCTTGATCGCATTTTCCTGTATATTCATAGTGTAGGAATTCAGCAATTAGGCAAAGGAGTCTAATTACGTGGGGCCCAAAAATGTATCCTGTTCTCGCGGTGATTCCCCATTTAGTAAAGTTGCTATTTGTGTTATGTTTTTAATTAGTTGTAAAATTTTACACTGTAAAAGAATATAATATAACTATGAAAGTATTGCTAGACTTAATGACATACCTATTTTTAAAATTATAAGATATAAAATTCCTGAAAAAACAATCATACTATACTACAATATTTTCGTTCTGAAACGACATACATTTATATGTTTTCTCAATAGTTTATCTATTTATTGTTTTACTTAATCAGATATTTTTTTATATTTGTGTTTTTATTTACATATATATAAAAAACCAGGGAAATGGATTGATTGGTACGGATTTATATAAGTATGACCTATTTAGTTTGAAGCTACTACATGAAGAAAAAGCTTCAGGTAAGAGTGAAACTAACTATGACAAGTGACCCACTTTTCATAATGAACAAAGTAAGTCAAAGCGACGTGGCAACTTCTTATTCGTAAAATATTTTGGCAGTTCAAAAGAAGATCTCTAGAAAACTAGATCAAAATTATAATTCCTTTAACTACAAATGCACGAGGCAAATACGAAGGAAAAATTAATTAAAAAAACTTTTATTTAGGAATACCTATTGATAGCATTAACAATACCTTAATTTTATGTGGATTAGGAAGCGTAGAGTTAATGGAGAAGTGGTTTTATTTAGTAGATTAGCAGAATAGGTTAAATAACATTAGTCTTGATAACTATCGGCTTGTCCGGAAAGTTCGAGCCGATATTTTAGGACAATTAAAACGCAACTCATTCAAATAGTGACAAAATTAACGAATCGTAATAAAACTTTTTCAAATATAACTGAAGCTATCACTTTTAGAATATGTATAGTGTACACATGTCATTTGTTTTCAGTAATTGTGATATATTCATTAATGTCTCACGCGCTTGTTACCGAAAATCGGCACGAATTTTCCGGACAACCTTTTACACCAATAAGAAGGACTTAAGTTGGTTAATGGCAAAACATTGCGTCTGTTAACTATTAAATATCTGTTATCAGTTAATAAAACCACGGCTTAAAACTCTCCTTACACTCGGGTAACGGAAACGTTTTAAACAGTTCCTGAAACTCTAACAGCAATTGCGGAAGAAAGTTGAGTGAAACTTTACACGCCACTTGCATTTACGTACTTTTCATAATTTTTATCATCTTAATAGCTGATAAACGACCAGAAGAGACAACCGGTGCTAAGGGATTATCGTCGACAGTGAACTTCTGCAAATCCAAAAGCATTCATAATGCGCTACTGGCTAAGAAAGAATTAACAAAGAGCTGCTGAAAAATGCTTATATATATTAACGTTCTCACTATTTAAACTGCTTAGCGAAGATATAAATCTTACAGTAAAAGGGTCTCAAAGTAAGCAAAAATGTAAGTAGGTTTTCTTTTCTATAAAGTCATAAAACAAACTATTTAAAAATGTTAATACGTAACTGAAAATTACTAACTTATCGAATACCTTTTGCTTATCTATCATACATTTTGCTAAGAGTTTTCACGTGACAAATATTCAGTTGTTTATTTACCCTTTCATAGACAAGCCCATCCCTTACTTGGCGAGCTTTCACCGCTGAGTACAGCGAAAAAGACAATTCTTATTCTAAAAGGCGAAGCTGGTGAGGATGTGGAGCGAGTGCGTGCCTGTTTTGATTGAAACCGCCCGCCACCATCGCGACCGACACCGAATTGAAAACGCAAATTTAGTGACACATCTATTAACGAAAATGTGAAGGAGGCACCACCAGAAAATAGGATTCAAGAAGAAATGTATAATGTAACGATATTTCAGATAGGAAGTACATTTATTTTTTTGATTGGAATCAAAGGAGTAAGTTATGATATAATACTGACAACACGCGTAAAGGTAAAAGTGATACAATTTCCGCTACACAGTATTTCACAAGTGAAAACGCCCGTCCGCACATAGTTGATACAATATAAAATTTCTTTTCCTTAAAGCGCAGAACAAAGTAAGTAAGCTCCATGTTATTGTTCGTTCTAAAGTTCTTTGTGAAACTCATCCGCAGTAACGTAACCAAAAGATATTCTCACGTAGGAGTGCATGCATGCAGCATGAACGCATCAAGGATTCGGGAAGCTATCTCGTTACATTATTTTTACAACTATCAAAGGGAGTATAACATTAAAATTCAAGCGACGGTCATGCAACTACGTCCTACCGACTTCTGACTCGCTGTACGAAAGGGTCCCGTGAATATCGTTTATTCTAAATAAAACATGAAAATGTCTCATAAAATGCAGATATATATCTACGTCTAAGATGTTTTTTGGGTTTTGTAGCCAAATAACGAGAACAAACGTCTTAACATTTTTAATTTTGGAAATGAATTTAGTTAATTGATGAATTTGTATACTATTATTATATTATTACTTTTTATTATATTATTACGTTGCGCTGAGTTAATGTGTTATTTTTACATATAATATAATAATTATTATTAAACAATAATGATTAGTAAAAGTGAGTAATGTGTTGCCGTTAAAAGAAAACATTCCTAAACAAATGTTTATTTGTCCAAAACCAAAACTTGATTATTTTACCTTTTTTGTTTTAAAAGTCCAGCGGCAATGATATGTGTAGCAACAAATGGCTGGACGGTCGCATTCGCACACGATTCAAATAAAAAAGTCCGCCATCACTCAAGTATGCGTCGCCATTCAATCGCTGGCATAGAAATTTGTTCGCCCGACCCATTGCGTTGTTATGGACACGCTTCAAATATAATTTTGTTAAGAAGGGCATGAAACGGAAAGATTGATTTTCCATAGCAAATAATAATATGCTTTGAGCTACGTATGGTTCGCTATATTATTTTATGCGATGAGAAAATGTTTAAAATTTAGTAACCAACAAACTTTTTTATACGTAGCGTCAATGGTTAGTTATTTGCAATATTAATAGTTAGAATTAGTGTGTTTATATATATGCGATATCTATGGTCTTAATTGCAGTATATTTATAAATTGGCGACGGTCTATTACAGGTTCATCCGTGAGAATAGCTGTACAGAAGCATGTGTTAAGTGGCTGGAATTATTTTTTTTGGAATCGCAAGTTAGTTAGAAATTGGCGACGTGTCATGGTAGACTGCTAAATCTGTGTATGATTCTTAGTATTGTATGACCTATGTCCAATTAATGTACTAAGAAAACCTGAATTTGTAGTGGTAGTGAATTAGGTTAAATGCAAATTTTATTAGTACAAAATATCATAGATAGTCATCGTTAAATTAAATACGTAATCCGACACAAAAGCATATCCATTATACTTAATCGTAGCTTAGAGGCGTTAGAAGCGAGATGTGACCCCGGGTTCTACACGGCCCTCGCAAATGGACAGGAAAAAGACGCGACAGGAATGCGTGGGTGCTTTTAATTTAATATCGACTGACACCGAATTGGAATCGAAAGTTCGCCACGACGTGCCTTGCTGCTTAATCTTCATTCAAACGCTTTATTATTTACTGCCGAACAACATCGATACTTGCTTATACATCAATTTCTTTGGACCTGGCATTTTTGACACCAATTTACTATTATATGGTTTATTAAAAGTTTACAAGTTAAACATGTACATTTTGTAATTAACGTGTGATTTTGTCATATTGAATTTGATTATTAATCGGTAATGCGGTCGTTAATAAAGTTTTGTTGTATAATATATCTTTTGTCTTTCGTTTATTTAACAACAATACGCATAAATTTCTTTCTCGATAAGATCTCGATTTCACGCTTGAACGATACTTTATATATTGCAAAACTTTCAAAGACCAATTGTAATACAGCGAATCCATAATTCACATATTAAATTTAGCGTGCAATGTGCAATCACAAATTTCATAAGCAAAGTAACATATTGCAGTTACGTCGGGTGGCCTCGCGCTGAGAACTTTATACACAAAACTTCCTACCAACTTAGCTGAGACTCTTTCATGCTAGCCGATCTTCACGGGTGAGGTTTTGCGAGAAATATGCATTTAGAACAATAAAAACGTAGTGCTATTTACGAAAGTGAATTTTATCAAAAGAACACTAGATCTTAAACACATATACATT
>DWPA01004324.1:0-12948 GCA_018251375.1 Calpodes ethlius | reverse complement strand
GAAGAAATTGGACATGAAATTGTTTTAGATACAAATGGAAACCACACACTAGGATTTAACTTTCCATTGTATAACGTAGCATACAACATAAGACAAAGCTCATGTTATTGCTATGTATTTCCAGTTAAGATTCGAAAAAACTTGCACGTTTTAAAGAATACAAAAGTTACTAAGATTATTTTCAAAAACAAAAGAGCCGTTGGAGTAGAAATCATAACGAATGGGAACGAGAAGATGATATTAAAAGCAAAATCAGAAGTTATTTTATCAGCGGGAGCTATTAACTCTCCACAGCTTCTCATGTTGTCCGGTGTCGGCCCGAAGCAACACTTGGAGTCTTTAAAAATACGGACATTGGTCGATCTTCCAGTTGGGCGTAATTTAATGGATCATGTTGGAGTTCTAATAGCTCATCAAACCGATAGATATTATTCATCGCCAGATTTTAACCCTCTCGTGCCGGCAGGAAATTATATTAACGGTTTCTCGACTCTCAACAAGTCTCAGAGCTATCCTGAGGCACAATTTCTATTGGAATATTCTAAAAATGCTCAAAATATTTTGCAACTCTTCGCATTTAATTTGAATGTACACGACGATATAGCGCGAAAAGCGTATAAAGCTAATAAAGAAAGAGAGGTTCTTTTATCCTACATTTTTAATTTAGTTCCTGAATCTCGGGGAAGCGTCATGTTACGCAGTACTGATCCTGCCGACCCACCCAAGATATACCTTGGAGCATTTTCTAAAAAAGTGGACTCAGATCGTATAATACGGTATGTCAAAGATTACCTTCGTATAGAAAAGAGCTCATACTTCAGAAGCGTCAAGGCCCAAAGGATCGATTTAGCCGGCGACAGATGTAAGGGTTTCCGCCAGAATAGCGAAGAGTACTGGCGTTGTTATACTCTGTGTCTCATGGTATCCATATACCACTACTCCGGCACCTGTGCAATGGGCACTGTGGTCGACAGCCACCTGCGAGTTATGGGCGTCCGAGGACTACGAGTGGTGGACGCCAGCGTGTTTCCCACTATACCGAGTGCTAACACAAATGCGCCGACGATGATGGTGGCTGAGAAGGCCGCCGACATGATTAAACAAGAATATAAAAAACGAAGTTACATGTAAATATACAGGGGTAATAATGTATAATAATTACTATACATCATATGTATTAATAAAGTATAATAGAACTTACTGTTTCGTATCATTTTTATCGAAGTATTCTGTAGTTCCAGTAAAAAATCACACACCACCTATTTAAGTATTAGTATGAATGACACAGCAGGTTATACGGCAACATATAGATATTATATTGCGAAATTCCTCGAAGACCGATACTTACGCGGGTAAAACCACATCTTAACTAATGAGTTCCATTCACATAGATCATGTAATCGCTAGCAACTAATACAAATTTAACGTAGATATACTGAATAATAACTATTGTTAGAAGGACGTAAAATGCAGCGTCAGCGAGAAGCAGTTGCATCGTCATGGAGAAGGCCTGGTTACGTCGTAGTAACTTTCGTCGATTTTTTTTGTTATCCGATTACTGAAAGGAGGTTTGAGCGATTGGAATAGTTTGAATGGGATTGGTTTTAGTTAGTCCCTTATACAATGAGGATCTGAAGAAGGAGTAAGATAAAGAGTGGAACTCCTCAGCGATAAAAAAAACTTTTCCTTATATGAAGTCAGTTATAAACAGAATCAGACACTCTCTACTCTGAGGTAATAGGTTTCCCCTAATTTATGCCATTCAGACTGGTCTTGAATCGCCCAGATGTTGCCCAAAAAGTATTGACATCTCAAAAGCATTTATTTTACAAAATGCTTCCATTAATTACAGTTTAAATTAATTTTTATCAGCATAACTGGAAACATTTAAATAAGTCTTTATTTTTCCATACATCTGAGCTCTGAGATACCTATAGAATTTTTGTGTTCAATACGAATTCCGAAGTAACAGCACACCTATTTATTTTATACATATATTTACTGGCAAAGAACAACGCATAACGTATCAATAAAACATTAATAAACAGTTCTAGTCACTTGTATGGTACCTATATACTTACAGGTGTACGATACAATAAAATGTATATAGTCAAGGTCAGAAGCAAACGTTAAAATATATACTTGAAGCAAATAAATTGCAATTACAATAAAAAGCAAATTAATGACAAGAATAAATTAATTGTAATATCTCCAGGCGTACAACTGAAACTAAACTTAGATTATCACGTGTACTTACTCACGTATATCTTAAAATAGAGAAACAACTTGATACAGTTACGTTGTGCTCACTGGCTACTGCTGCAGTAAACAGAACTCCAATTCAGATCTGCGAGTACATCTCACATAGTATTGCACTATTGTATATTGATGGCACTAATTGTAATATGAACCTGATTTATTTATTGTGCCTATGTCATATTGCGAGCGATATGGGTAACAGCGCCACCTGGTGTCAAGCTAAGCAAACGACATTTTTTTTTTGAATTGTATGATAGACATTGACCATCTTAAATAGTGCAGTGTCGTTAGGGTAGTGTCGTGAAATAGTTTCTGAGGCACCAAAACGAACGAGGCGTATAGTAGATGGATTAATGTGTTAAGGTCTATTGTTATCTGTTTTCCTGATTTGAGTTTCTCCTCGCCTTCGCAGTTAAGTGCTGAGGAATTCGAATCCTAATATAGTGTGATCAGTGCACGAAGTAGCTTTAGAATCACTTATATTTGTGTAAAGATGTAAAATAACAGAAACATTTTTTTTTGATCTGAATATTACTCTTTCTCCTGTAACACACAAGTTTTCATGAAATAACTTACTCTTAAAAGCCAAAAAAATCAGGTACATAGAATATGCTCTACTAAATGTGCCTTATAGTATTATCTTTTAACTTTATGGTGATAATGAAATGTTTTTAGTGTATTAAGAATCCAGACCAACCCCATTGAACGGTTGGGTGTATTCCGCATACGTCAATAGTCTGTTGAGTAGTAAACTACGTTTGGATGAAGTGTTGAGGAGTTTCTTAATTTTAATGATAAAGCACGTTTTAACACAGTGGTAGAAGCAATAAGAAAATATATTCATAGAAAAATAGTACTTTTGTAAAGAAAACAATCAAAGCAATGTTCATAGGTTCTAAGAACCTGTTAATTTTTTTTGCTAAAACAGTAACATAGAACTAAATAAAACTAATTAATTCCCAGTAATTAGATAATAACGTAAATGATAGCCGAAAAGACATACTCGTAACATGTAGTATTCATAGTTCAGGAGGTGTAAATATGTAAAGCAAAACGTTATAATTACGAGCCAATGATGCATATCACGTACAGCATCTACTTCTACAACAGCCGATAACAAATTTGAACAAGTGTTGATTCTTAAAATAATATTATCGAACAAATATCAAAGGTATATAATAGGTGTCAGAGAGGAACGAACACCAGTTGATTAAGATGACTCCCGACGAAGCAGTGAGCAGCGTGGTGAGCGTGCAGGGCGCTTTGAGGTTCCTCCAACTAAGTCTTCAATAGTACGCGTATCTTTTTCCTCAGCAGGCGACCTTCATCAGTTAGTAACTATTGATTATTCCTATTGTATTAATTATATTACAGATTGCATTCCTATATTCACATTTAAAAACTTACTAAATGCAACTTGGTTGGCTTACATTTTATTGAAATTACTTTTTTTCCTGTGATTTACTCGTGAAAGTGCTTTAAAGGAGTAACTTTGAAAGGAGAATTCATATCATTTTTCTATTTACAAAAAATTTAAGCTAACGTTGACTTGACCCACCTAATGTAAATTGGCGATGAGGTATTTTATGGTAAAACGTTATTTATTAGTAAAAGACTGTTCTCTCTTGCTTTGAAGATTTAAAACTTTGGAGGATTAAACGATATATAATGTGATTTTATTTTTGTTTTGATGTCGATTCAATTTCAATTTCTTAAAATATTTTTATTGAGTGGAATATCGGAATACATCATTAATTTATTTACTGTTTTACATTCCCAGATGGCACCAGCTATGACTTCGTGATCGTTGGCGGTGGTTCTGCCGGCTGCGTGCTCGCCACCAGGCTCACGGACAATCCCAGTGTCAACGTCTTACTAATCGAGGCTGGCGGTGATCCCACATTAGAAGTAATGGTATGTCACGTCACGTTATAAATATGAATTACTAAGGTTAACAATACATCTGTAAGATATTTTAATGTAACTTCTTAATATTGGTGGAAAATTTTATATAACCATCATCACAGTTACCCCTCTCAATGAATTAATACTAGTTATGCGACTGAGATTTGCTCTTAGTGTAAATCAGTGCCATTGGTTTTTGAATAGCTAATACGTTGTATTTATTGATTAAATATCAACGCGTTATTACGTTATAAAAATGGAATACATAAAATATATATTATCGCGTCAAAACGGGTAATCACTGTTATGACAACTCCCACATCTTTTTTAATAGTAAAGTAATATTTACATACAAAAAATCGTCAAAATTGATAAAGCCGATTTAGAGACTCCAATTACACACAAATATAAAAATAGATGAACCATATACATTGCAATAATTTTAATTGTAAGTATTTATTATGTCTGCCATTGAATAATACTATATATCTTTTTCAGACACCTGGTTTAGGATTATATACTCGCCGCTCGCAGTTTGACTGGAATTACACTTCAACAAACGACGGTTATGCCTATCAGTGTTACAAAAATAAAGGCTTCGAAATGACCCGCGGCCGCGGGCTCGGCGGCAGCAGTTGCGTCAATTTCATGGTGTACGCTCGAGGCAATCCCTACGACTACAACCAGTGGGCGGATCTGGTCAACGACACGGCATACAACTTCGATAATCTGCTTCCTTACTTTAAAAGGGGGGAAAAATTAGAAGATAACACAACATTAAATTCAAAATATGCTCACTTGTACGGGACAACCGGGGAAGTAGGAATCAATAAATACCCCGATCCGTATAAAGTAAAGTATTTGACAGCTTTAAATGAGATCGGTTATAAAACTGTTTTGGATGTAAACGGAAACGAAACATTAGGATTCAACTTTCCAATGTTCACCGTGTCGAACGGCACGCGGCAAAGTTCATGTTTCTGCCACCTGTCACCAGTGAGGGATCGGAAAAACTTATTCGTATTGAAGAACACAAAAGCAACAAAAATCTTGTTTAACGGGACTAAAGCCACTGGAGTACAGATCGTAAACAACAACGTCACGTATGTAGTAAATGCGAAGTTAGAAGTTATTTTGTCAGCTGGAACTTTGAACTCTCCCCAGCTTCTTATGTTATCCGGTATCGGTCCAAAAAGCGAATTGAAAAAATTTAACATAACCACGAAAGTAGACCTTCCGGTCGGTAAGAATTTACAAGATCACATAGGAGTTTTTGTAGCTCACCAAACCGATTCATATGCCAACACAACAGTCCCACCATTCAACCCGTCCTCACCCGTACTGAACGCCATAATCGGTTACATACCTAAAAACAACAGAGTAACTTACCCCGATATACAGCATATAATGGGTACTGCTAAGAATGCCGATGCTTTTGAACAGTTTTTTGCCTTCACTCTCTTTATGGCTAATGACATCGCCCAAAGAGCATACGACGCTACCAAAGAAAGGGAAGTATTTTTCAGCTACGTTTTGAACTTGCGACCCGAATCGCGCGGTACTGTTACGATACGCAGTACCAATATTAATGACGCACCTGTGGTGAAACTCGGGGCTTATTCTAACGATAAAGACCTGGTTAAGATTATAGAGGCGGTCAAAGATTATCTACGTATAGAAAACAGCACATATTTCAAAAGTGTTAAAGCAAAGAGAATCGATTTGACCGGTGACAGATGCTCAAGTTTTACTCAGGGCAGCGACGCCTACTGGCGGTGCTACGCCCTGTGTCTCACAGTGTCTATATATCACTTTACTAGTACTTGTTCAATGGGCACGGTGGTTGATACTAGACTACGTGTTATTGGTACGAGCGGACTTCGTGTTGTCGACGCCAGTGTGTATCCTATTACACCGAGCGCTAACATAAATGCACCGACGATGATGCTCGCAGAGAAGGCCTCTGATATGATTAAAGCTGATCACAATTTGTAGCGCGGTGAACCTCTTCTACATCTAAGGCATAAATTATTTATTTGATTCATTTTGAAATAAATATATTTCACACAATAAATATATCATTATTTTTTAGCGCTGTTAAATAACTGCAGTGTTTTAGTATTTTTTGACCCGAGTCCTCGCTCATCTCACAAAATTTAAGTTCAAAAATGCCATTATTAACATTGTGATAATTTTCGATTTTTTTTGTGGTTTTTAAATGTCTCAATATTTGTTATATAAGGGATTAATACTGAAATAAGTTTTATCTACTTCCTAAGATAATAATGTCATAAAAAAGCGAAATGTTTTTTTTTTATTTTATTTATTTAATTCACCAACGGTAGTTAAATTTTAAACAACTACAGTAAAGTGATCTAACTAAATTAAACAATAAAAGCACTAACCAATTATAGGTGAACATCACATGCAGGAAGATAATAAAAAAACTATAAAAGGAAAAAAAGAGAATAAAATGGGCAGAAACAGTCAACTTTATCCAACTTACAGCACGGTTATTTTAAAAATATTCGTCTAATTTGTCATTATACGACCGCTTTTGATCACTTTTATGATCTACGCAATGAAATACTTTTGAGAGGTCACAGAATAAACAGAATATTGCACCCTACTCGCATGCCCGACCATTACAATTCAGTTTGTAAAGTATGATGTCACCATCATTGGTTATGTTTTTCTCGAGAAACTGCATTGATTCCATGATGTAATTTGTTGTTGAAAAAATGAAACAGTAGTTGATTATACATTTTTTTTTCAAAGATTTCAAAGATAAATATTATTCTTAAATTTTAATGAGAACTATGTAGTATATGTTTTGGATTCTGAATTGATCAGATACATAAAAGATGACCACTCTCTTTTTAGATTTCCGTAGTTAAAATGGAACGCTGATATATTATCAGCTGATAAATTATATATTATATATATAACGGTCCCGTAACCTAGTTGGTAGAGGCCCTGCGAAGCGAGGCCGGAGCAGACATTTATGTGACAAATAAATATTTTTTCTCGGGTCATGGGTGTCAGTGACGTGTTATTTGTGTTATCCATGCCACCCGCGACACAGGTAAATCTGCTGCGGGGTATGAGTGTGTTAACGTTTTAGCGTGATTTTTTATAATTGTCCAAACTCTTCGGCTAATAAGGAAACATCTGCCTATAGTATAAAATTCAGTTTGTATATTATAATGTAGGTATACTTACGTTATGTTACTTTAACGGTTTGGTAACTTTGCTAATTTATACCTGCCAAAGTCACCATAGTCCAAAGTCCATAACGACTGAATCTTCTTTTTTGGGACAGGTGAAGAGAAAGTTTGGAGTTTACGCTCGGAACGAAGATTTAGCATTTACGCTCTATTATCCTATGACATGCTTCTACTCCTTTTACCCGACTATAGCGAATCAGCGAATCTGAAAAAGAGTATTACGATTTCCGCCCTATGGAAGAACATAATATCATCTATCCCAAAGAATACCTCAAGTAACGCCATCTAGCACATACTTTTTACAATTATTATTTTTTGCGCGGCGCTGGTCTGAATTGTAAAATTAAATAATCAGTAAAAAATATAGAGGAAGCACTAAAAAGCATGAGATTTAAACAAGTGTTCTTAATTAAAATTACGGTTCTTAAATAAATAAGCAATATGAATATAAATGGTGGTGAATAAAATAAAGTAGTACTAAATTCCAATAATGGACGCGGACACAGCCGTTCTGGGCGTTGTCACCATTCAAGGTGCCTTCAGGGTGCTCGAGCTGACTCTGCATCTGTTCGCCTTCCTGTTTCCGAAGCAGGCGAACATAAAAGGTTAGTTCTAATATATATTATTTTCATTAGGTTCTATTTCATTTTGACAGGGTAGAACGTTGTCATATTATTATTTTCTAATAGCAAATTTGGCTTATATATTGTATGCTACACTTTGTCAAACGGCAATTACCGTAGTATTAATGATCCAATTGCGTATATTGACCAAAATGGCTGTCTGCAAGTGTAACCATATCTATTAATTGCCTTTTAATATATATTAAATATCCGCTCTATTGTCGAATTTCAGCAGTAACCTAATTCAAATTGGTGCTATTAAATAATTTAATTTTCCCTAATGAAAAGTATATTATGTTACATATTATTCATAATATTTAGTTTTTTGCACTTCTGTTTTAAGTTTAGATATTATACCGAATCTCAGCTACTTGCCTACATTATTTTTAAAAAAGAGGATTATTCTCTTGACAGTTTATATTTTATGTACTTTCTAGCTTTTGTATTACATTTACATCATTCATATTAACGGATTTTTTCTGGATGATCTTAAATATATTGACATGAATAATATTTTGCTCTACTTTATTTTCATCAGCCTTACAATGTATTAAAATAATTCATTTGTGTTATTTATTTGAAGGCTAGCAGCGATAGCCTATTGGTTCGAACATTGGTTCCCCGAACGTGGGGGCGTGAGTTTGAATTCCGCACGCACCTCTAATTTTCAATAAGTTATGTGCGTATTACTAGTTAATTATTACTTACTTCGGTGAAGGAAAAAATCGTGAGGAAACCTGCACACCTGAGAGTTCATCTCAATGTTCTCGAGGGTGTGTGAAGTCTACCAATCCGCACTTGGCCAGCGTGGTGGACTAAGGCCTATATCCCTCACCTTGTGAGAGGAGACCCGAGCCCAGCAGTGGGACAATTATGGGTTGTGATGATGATGATGATGACATTATTATTTTCCTGTTATCTCACGATACCAGTTAGGAGCGGAAGTTAAATGTACTCTATAGGGCCCAAACTAATGCGGCAAAGCACTTAAGGCACGACTGAATTACTTAATCAATTCATAGTCAATCAAATAGTCAATTAATCAATTACTGTAACCGACATTACTCTGTGGAAATCTATTATTATTAACTTAGGGTTTAGTCGATTTTGTAATAATCCATTATTGAAATATACAATGGTATATAGCAAGGGAGGCCAGCCACATGGTATTCCGAGCCTTTTTCAGTTTAAAGAATTTTGAAAGCCGCAGTTAAATACGTATATAAAGGATAAAGATATTTTTACACAACTTATATAAATTGAAAAGATATCATACTTAACTTGGGCGGGAATTAAACTTGTTAAAATGTTGCATTTAGTATTTCATATTTGATGTCAGTGATTTAAAATAGATGTTGAAAGAAAACATATGGCACGATATTAATTAAAAATATATAATAACACAAAAATTTAAAAAAGACTCGGATACATTTACCGAGAACCACAAATAATTAAGATGTGCGACGCAACTCACTCCTTTCCACAAAACAAAAATGCCCTATTATTAAATGAAAAAAAATACCGAACATATCATAAGGGTATGTTAACACTACGATAGACAGTCACAAAAAATTGCAAACTGAAGCAACTTAAAGAAGTTTTTTTTTAAACGCTAACACACTCATACCCCTGCAGTAGGATTCCCTGTGTCGCGGGTGGCATGGACAACACAAATAACACGTCATTAACTTCCATGACCCGAGAAGAAATATTTATCTGTCACAAATATGCGCCCCGGCCGGGAATCGAACTCGGGACACCTCGCTTCGCAGGCAGGGTCACTACCAACTAGGCTAAGGGGCTGTCACAGATTACAAAGAAGTATGATTACAAAGGTACCATATTAAATCCGAATCCTTGTTTCTGTCAACAGTTGCAGTGGTGATAGCGTTCTTCGTGTGCTGGACCCCCTTCCACGTGCAGCGCCTGTTCTACATCTACGGTCACAACCTGCCCCAGTTCCACGTCATCAACGAACACCTGTTCAACGTAGCCGGCGCTCTCTACTACGTGTCCGCTACTGTTAACCCGATTCTGTACAACGTTATGAGTGCACGGTCAGTATAAACTTAATGTCACGACAGTACACTCACACGGACACTGACAGATATATAAATATGACATATACACATAGATACACTCATATATCTGTGTATCTACACACACATGCGCTGATACACTCACACACACAAGGTTTAAGATACACATTCAATTATCGAATTTATAATTATATATAGGTATGCGTGTTTTAATGTAAGATACGTTCATAATTATTAGGTAACTGTAATAGATGTGTAGTACATGAAAGATGTTTGAAAATTGAGTTCGGATAATTTATTATAGCAATAGACTTTGTTAAAATGTTTTCTAGAATTTTTGTCTGCTTCTATTTTGTATGTTTGTTGAGTGCTTATGGCATCTAATTTAGAAAACAGAATCGATTGCAGTGAGACTTTCTTTGCGCTTGCTACCGCTAATTACAGAAACAACTTAACCGATATAATGCGGTTTTGATATATTCTCAACAGTTAACATTTAGTACTCGTTCTATTTAAGTTAACCTACAAAAAAAATAGGTAAATTTAAATCCTTTTTAAATATAATATTTTCTAATGTATACTGGATAGAAAATTATAGTAATATCTGAAATTTGTATGAACTATTTTTACCCCTTTTTACCACAATTGTACGAGTACGAAACGGAGAAGTGCGCAATTTGGCACAGTTTTACATGAAGAAGGTAGACTAGGAAGGAAGGTAGTAGGCTAATATATTTATATAATTATTAACAGATAAGTAATTCTAATTCTTCTTAAGTAATTCTAATTCAATTAAAATATTTACTTAAGTCAGAAAAACAAAATACTCTAAGGTAAAACATAAAAACACCACTCCGCACTGCCTCCTTTGTAGTCTTACGCTGTCAGAGGGCGACAGCAGATGTCTTTTCTTCAGTCAGCCGTTGTCACCAGCCAGGATGTTGCTTACAAACTATATATACACATATATATATATATATATATATAAAAGAAATTCGTGTTAGTTACACTATTTATAACTCATGAACGTCTGAACTCATTTGGCTAAAAAATTGGGCGGTTGATTAGAACCAGGAGACGGACATAGGGTACATTTTGTTGTAAAAATGAAGGTTTAAAAGGGTGCAATAAGGGATGAATGTCTGTTGATAAATGCGTTTTCTTGAGCAATTTATATGTAAACTTTTTAGTTTCCACGTATTTGGTCTACACTTAAAAAACTTTCCTTGCATAATGTAAATAATAAATTTCATTGACGTAAAGTGGTATCCCATAGCCTGGGATCACGCGGGCAAAACCACGGAGAGAAAGCTAGTATAATAATAAAAATGCATTAGAAATAAATTTAAATAAACAATTACATTACGTAAACAATAACTCGTTTGTTAAAATATTAAATACTGTCAATGTGAAGTAGTCCTTTGTCGTCATAAGTTACGGTCGAATTTCGAGCGCAGGACGGGTCTCTAGTCATTTTAAATTCATATCATGATATTCATTTAGGTATCTATTTCTTTCCGTAACTCCTTACACGACACTTGTCGTTTACCAAGCAGGCAGTATTACAGAGTGATTTTCATGTTAAAAGCCAACTTTTTTGAACCCTAAGAATAGATTTACATAACAAGAATGTTTTTAGAATGGGCAGATTAAAGATAATAACGAGGCCGTCAAAGGTATTCTTATACCTTTGACGGCCCGTAGACTAGTTGATAGTGACCCTGCCTGCGGAGCGAGAGGTCCTGGGTTCGGTTCCCGGCCGGGTCAGATAAATGTTTGTTGTGATAAAGTGTTAGTGACGTGTTATTTGTGTTGTCCATGCCGCCCGAGACACAGGGAATCCTACTGCGGGGGTGTGAGCGTGTTAGCGTTTATTTGTTTATTTATTTATACCTAGTAATGTCCTGTATTAGGAGACAAATCTAGTGTTAACAAGAATGTGTAGCAATGGTCAAGTAGCTGGTAAATAGGTTATTGATGCACATACCTAATTTAAGATTCGCAACGAATGGATAAACTTGCCCTTTTTTAAAGTTGATTAAATACAGTTGGATGTATACAATTTAAAAACCTATTATAGGTGGTGTGCATATCGCTAGGAACACGTGCGTACGATAAATCGACGGAACCTGTCGAAACAGGAAAATTTAGTTTTGTTCTATGGTATGTTTTTGATTGGTTTTAATCAAACTTTTTCGTTTCGTTACTCTGTAGCGGTGTTGAACTATTAAACTACTCTATGGCTGAAAGAAAAAAAAGTTGTCATTCAAAATTGGAAAAGTTTTATTACAATAAATGATACAGTTCAATACTAGCGCTCGCCACTGCATCATCACCAAATTATACATATAAATAAAATTTGTGTGTCTGTTTGCAATATTGATAAAACTACTCTTTACTACATGCACATGAATATACACACAGTACATACACCAAAATAACATTTCTTACAATTTTTGTCTGTCTATATGTTAGTTCTGGCTAATCTCTGAAATGGCTGAATCGATTTTGACGAGACTTCTATTTGAAGTAGCTGATGTAATAACGAGTAACTTAGGCCACTAAAACATAATAAAGTAAACACTTTTTGTTAAATTCCACGCGGTCGAAGTCGCGGGCATAGCTTGTCTCATATAAAGTAAGAGCCTTCAAATAAATTATATTGCATCGGGAATAGAATAGCGGTTGAAAATTGACTAAGATATCGATTTGCGACACTATTATTTACTAAGTTAATATAATTTTTATTACCCAGAACTACTTCAATCTACTTTGAATCTCTTTCTACTTTGAATCTCTTCACTAATCACAAACGTACATAATCAATTTCGATAGAATAGAATAGAAATACCCTTTATTGTACTTTCCATACAAGCACCAATAACAAAATTACGT
>DWPA01004323.1:0-12950 GCA_018251375.1 Calpodes ethlius | reverse complement strand
AATAAATATATCATTTGCTTTCATCATTGGTGTCTAAAAATATTGTGATCGAATCTTACTTAACAGAGTTCTGTATTAAATTTTCAAAAATGGACGAATTACGTCAAATATCAACATTTACGCAGTTGGAATAACTACTTATTGAGCAATTTACTATCTATCTATCATAGCTTGTAAATCCAAAGCCCAGTCTTGTCATAATTATGAATTGTAATTATAGATAGAATGTTCTTTTTATTTTTCCCCTCTCCCCTATTTCTTCAAAGTTGTCCTATGTTATCAGTTAAATATTAATTATCATCGATCAAAACACAGTGATTTCCAAATTGCCAATATACCGCGTTTGAAGTTAGTCATAGAGAATTATAGACAGCAGTAACTATTTCCGAAGCTAAGATTACTTAAGTGCTTTAATTGATAGCAGCAACGCGAAGCGAATAGACCCATTTGCAGTTAACGTGTCATTAGGCAGTATGTAGCTAGCAACGCAACATAACCCTACAATAGTTGTTAAATACATCTCCTTGGGTGCTTTTGCATCTAAATGTGTTAAATGTTGAAAGGCGGTTCGTATCACTTCTATCAAGTTTAGATTTAGGGTTAATCTAGTGACTTTAGAAGGCATGTTTAGCTAAGGAGTAGTAATCGGTTATTTACGTCAGATAACAGTCGTTAAGAAGTCGTTAAGGCATGTCAGAATCTTTCGTACGGCAGATTTAGAACTTTTGACATTTAGGAGTAGCCATCGTTATGCTTATCTCGTACTATAGCGTAAAATGCGAATAATTGCGCCTTTTTTGAAAAAATTGTTATATCCAAATTAAAATCTACTTATAATAATAATATGCTTTGGAATTTATCGTATGACTATTAATGACCTTCTAAACAACCAAAAACATAGAATTGGGGTTTCTAAAGATTGAAATTCATCTGAATATTAAGAATCAAAATACTGTACTCAATTATGATGTCTCTAGAGAAAATTCAAAACAAAATATTTTGATTAAATTGTTTTTCCACAAGACTTGAAGAATAAACGGAATGTCTCAAATTACAAATATAAATCATAGCAATGTTCCAAATTCAAATATATTTTTTTTATTTCAGTACTGGAGATGTGTGAACGGGGAAGCAATGGAGTTTACCTGCCAGCCCGGCACGGTATTCAACACTAGGCTTAACGTTTGTGACTGGCCTGACAACGCAGACCGCGATGACTGCTTAGCGTAACTGCCTAAATAGATAAATTTATTCATAGCTTAGTGTAAGAAAAAAATAAGTGTCACGGTGCTAAATATTGTGGGCAAAAAAAAACTGGAATCCCACTTGCAACACATTGTACTGTTAGTTATTATTGAAAATAGTAAATAAGGATGCAGTAAGTTACTTCTGAGAAGATCGAATTTTAAATTGGATCTGATACGAACTCGTGATGATTAAAATCGAAGCAAGCGCTCGATCGAGTGGTGGCTGAAATTGGAACTAATTTCGATGTAAAATGGAGTAAAGTTATTCATAAAAAAAAACAAACAACTGTATTATTGGATACAGCATTAATGCATACAGCATGTAATTTAAAAAGATAATTAGACTTAAAACAAAGATCCAATTAAAACTAATCGAATCATTTTCGGGAGTAAACTAATTGTTCATCTGATTTGAAGTAAGCTAGTAAAACTTTGTCATCATTAATCATCGCCATGTATGTTAAGAAGATGCTCAAATCATTAAATTAATACCCTAATCGTACACTGTATTGAACTGCGTAATTTATTTTTATAAATATAACATACGATTGCGATTATTCAAGTTCTACATCTGTTTCATCTATTACGAAATATTTCTTTTCTATATTTTTCATTTACTTAGATTTAAGTTTTTGATGTAAATACATATTATGACACTAAAACCATTTCATTCATGATCTAAAACATTGGGATGGATTTCCAATCGAATAAGCATGTTTGAAATCGTTTTATAAATGTACACGTAAGTCTGATAATAATTTAAAATGTAGAAGAGTTGTGGCCGCGAGAATATAATTATTTCATGTAATGTCCTTTATTTTTGCATAATTACTTTGTGCATTTGTAGATTTTGTATAAATTTTATCAGACGTAAATATTCTTAATCCAATTAGTTTTCAATATCAAAACCTTTGAATGTTAAAGTATCTTCATTAGAGTGAAAACTGTGTTCCAAAAGGTTAAAAATACCTAAATGGCCAATTATAAGTTAAGTCTTCCAATTTATCAAATGGATTTTCTCTCGGCGCATCAAGAAACCATAGTACTTAAGGTTACTTTATTTATTTTAATCGAAGCTAATAAAATAGTCGATGAACTTCAAGTCGTTTTATTCCCTAAGGAGCTACGGAGGAAACGCTATATTTAATTATGAGGCGAAGTACGCTCGGAATAGAAATGAAATATTTTTCTTCTTTCTCAAGCTGCAATTTATTGATGATTGCAGCTGATAAATCTTAATAAATAAATCCAGAAATCCTCTTTCGTCGCTTATTTAGTTTGTGAGTTTGTCTGGAATAAAAGTGAAAACCATTTCTTCTTTTTGCTAATTAATTTAGAGACTTATTGTACAGTTAAATTTAACTCGAATGCACTCGGAATTAAGTATAATATTTTAAATGTTTTAATGTGAACATTTTTTTGTATCTTCTCGAAGTAAACATTTTAGAACATCCTTTAAATGGTAGTATTTTATTGTGGAATTGGATTTTATAAAAATTAGAAAGTACTTGGTTAAGAGTAAAGAGTTGAGTTGAGGAAAGGTTAGGTGAAGAGGTGAAGAACTGAGATGGGGGGAAAATCTTAGAAAATCAGAAAAGTAGACGATATATATCCATTTTTTTTTATACAATAGTTTTTTTTTTGTCATAAGTACCTCTAGAGTGGAAAATTTTAAGTGTATTAGATTTACATCTAGAGACTACTTTTTTATTATTGAAACTATTGCCATAAGGTATGTATATTAAAATATTTACGTTCTTCTTTGGAGACGACCATAATTGTTATTAACAATTTCGTCGTAACAAAAAAATAGAATAATACTGAATAAAAAATAATCTTTGGGCTCGTCCGGGATTTGAACCCGGGACCTCTCGCACCCTAAGCGAAAATCATACCCCTAGACCAACGAGCCGGTTGTGTTACGAGTTGAAAATTTTGTTGATAAACATATTAATAATATTTTTATAAGTCAACAAGCCATTCCATAGTCACCGTCGCGCATAAACACTAGTACGTCAAAGACATCATTAATACGTCGACCAAGTAAAAAGAAAGAACTGACTTTCAAGCTCATAACTGGAATATAATTAGTCATTTGTCCGGAGACTCAAGTGATCAAGCAAGTGGGTGCCTACCAGGCAGGATTCACCATAAGCTTTCTATTCGAGTTATAATATTATAGTCTTGGTAAAATAATTGTTATATGAAGTTTTGCCACCAAACAGGCATCGGAATCTATCGCCTTTTGCATTACGTCGGCCTCATATGTCGGCACGAGGTCGGGGTTAGTTCGTGCCGAGGGGTTTCTTCTTTTTCTTCCGTAAAGCACGTATGTGAAATGGTGGCAGAATAAAATTATCACAGACTTATTAAGTATGTCAATGTCAGCTACATGAATTAATTATTATTATTAAAATACTTACGTTCCCAGATAATTTCGTAGGACTTACAAGTAAGCAAAAGTACTTATTTACAAGACAAAAAACGTTGGGATAGTTCAAAGGCATAAACAAAGAAGTAAAAGTTAATTTTATTGTTTCAAAAATTATCTAAAATACATTTGAATCGAAGCGCTTTCCGAGTAGCTGATAGATAGAAGCAGAAGTCGTAGCGTAAGTCGTAACGAGTTTCGGGTATGGTTTGTACTTGGATAATCGATAATAGCTTTTTGAAAACTTTTATTGAATAAGGATACAGTGCCACTATTACTGGGTAATTTATGACAATCGAATATAACTGTAGGGAGGACTCTAGTAAGTTAGAATTGGATGGTAATAAGAATACCAGTTTGTGTTATTCGTCAGGAAGAGGACTTAAAAAAGTTAGGTTAGTTACCCCCGTATTGACACACTAAGAGGTCTCATACCGAAACAGAAAAAAAGGATCGATTTGGGGTTAGTGTAGGTTAGTGCAGTTCGTAATCATTACTCCTGTACTTAGAAGCATCATGTCGAACTGCCCATAATATTATGTTGTCTTCAAACATAAACCTTTAAGCCACATACGCAGCTTTTGGGTAACATAAAACTACTTTAGATCTAGCAATTCACCCTACAATTTGATTTTAGAAGTTTTTCCAGGGTTTAAAAATGTATTTGGAATGTGGATGTGATAAATTCTTTTACTTTTTAAAAGCTTTTAATCAATTCTCAATATGTTTGTTTGGGTCTAATATTGCAAGCGATATGTGAAGTACTCCCTTTTATCATATGAGGTTGATATTGAACACATTGTTTTACTTCTTTTACTATGCATCTTTATGACAAGTATTACTTATTTATTTAAACTTTATTTTACCAAATTATTGTGGAACAAAAGGCGGACTTAATGCTAAAAGCATTCTCTCCCAGTCAACCTTTGGACTAAGCTGAAGTCAACGTTGGTGGTATTAAATAGTAAAAATAATAATTATTATTATGAAATTACAGTAAAATTATTTACAAACAAAGTAATGTAAATTACTTGATAAGTAATGTTAACAAAAGTATTACTTCACTTAGGAATTGCTCCATCTGAGAACTCTTGAATGGTGAACAGCGCAGTTACTCATTAATTTGCAGAATAAATTCATGTGTTTTACTTTTTAAATTATAATTTTTTATTAATCTGGTTTCTAAGGAATGTTACCAGACATTAATGTTATGAAATTGGCCGTTGACCAAAACACAGACATTGAGGATGGAGGTTAAACTATAGTTTAACTTTGACCGAGGAAATACTCGCTGGAAATAAATATTGTTAAACGGATTGAAATGAATACAGTCTAGAGTCTAGACAGTTGGGCGACAATAATATCGCCATCAAGGAAATGTTGTGAAAACTTGAACTTTCGCTGTCTTTTATTTCTTAATATTTCCTTTTAAATGACTCTAAACTAGGAGATTACTAATATGTAGGTAATATTATTGAAATTTCAAAATATCCATATGTATTCTGATTTAGATTCGAATAAATATGCAAAATTCCATAAATATATGTGATCTTTTGTGTACATTTTTTTCCGACTCTAATAATCGGATATAACTATTATTTTTTAGTAGGCTTAAATTTAATTTCAACTCAGGGAACATAAAATTTCATCAAAACCAGTTCATTCGTTTTTAAGCTGTGGACTAAAACATGTACAGAGCCGGCTTTTTAATACGAGCAATGTTTCGTGTCAAAGGAATAAAGTCTAAAATTAAGTAAAATTATTATATATATTACAGTCGAATTTTGATAGCAGAGCGGATCTCTTTAAATATTAATTCAAACTATGTAAGTAAAACTAAGTAATAGTTACATAAATGAAGTTAACATTGCAACAGCTACATATATTGCGCAACATAGGTCTATAAAACGTAATTTGAATACAAGATAATATAATTCGAGTCCCCCTGATAGGAGTGCATTCCAAATTGTGTTAACAGCGGCATGTTTGCAAATCAAAAACCTTTCCTTCCCAACTGTGTTCCATTCATTGGAATATATGATGAAACTTACGAATTCATTCTTCAAATACTGCAAGCTTCGAAAATCATGTTTGACGCATTTCATTATTACGAATTTGCGAATACGATCACGTAGAGGAACCTAGGAATTCTCTCTCCTCATACCGTGCGGCTTTGACCTTGTATTTAAGGCCAATTTTATAGCACTACAGTTCAGCCATGTACGTCATCACTGGCATTACATATTGCTTGAACGCCTCCGACTTCAGGCGCTGAATTATAAACGGATGTAGACATGTAGAGTATAGCGTTTATTCATTCACTTTCTTAACAAATTATGTTATAAAATATTCAGTTCGTAACATATTCCATGAAACAGGTGTCAGACATTCTGTATGATGATCAAGTACAGCGGGTATTAGCTGGATTCAGAAGGCTCAGTACCGGTCTGAGTGGCGCAAATTAGGGGAGGCCTATCCAGCAGTGGACTTTTAAAGGCTGATAGATAGATAGGTACAGGCTTTGCAACGACTGATACAAATAGGCCAATAACTAATGTTATATAGGAAGTATGATATGTACACACACACATATATATAGGTAAAATAATACGTATCCATTAGTCTTATTGTGAATTTAATACTTCTTAATTTATTTACACTTTAAAGGATAGATTTCGTAGATTTAAAAGCTATTAATAGAAGCATTACAATACTATTTCTTACAGATCATTTGTTTATTTATGCTACTGTAGAAAACCACATAGTCAACTCATTCGCTAATTGTTGAATTTGTTTATCTTGTATATTAATAGAGGCAACGTTTACAAACCTCTCAAATGTTCAATACTAAAATATAACCTCAATTTAATTAATTTCACTCTTCATCAAATTTGCTGTTGTAAACTTTACAGTTAGTCTAACTACATATTTCTAGATTGATTTAACTGAATAATCAAAATAACTTTATCTCAATAATTTTCTATAACCTATTAATTCGAATACAATAATAGTTTATAATACGTAAGCTGAAATTTTTTAAAGATTACACATTAAACTCACGTTTTTATATTGCAGAAAAATATTAGAATTTATCTTTTGAGTCAAGCGCCAACCCTGAGTGTAATATCAGGTCATACTTATCATAAAAATGCATTTTTATCGGAACTAAAGCTGTATGTTAAATTTGTACGTACGATATGAGGAAGTATTTTTACTTCACCTTACAAGATTTGATCCAAACAAATATAAGTATTAAGGAACTATAAAATATTGCAAGTTAAATAAACGCTTTACTTAACGCCCTTTGTTTTTCCTGTTTGTTAAATTTGAATAGTACTAAACTGTTTTATTCCTACAGTATACAAAAAAAGGCACAAATATACATTCAATCAATTTATAACAGTAAAAAAATATGTACGAAACAAATGATTGCGTTAAAATTTCAACCCGTGTGAAAACACTCGTTAAAATTGAAATAGCCAAAACTTATTGTACAAAAGAGCTTGCACAAGTTTCTCCAGAAGGTTGGAATAAAAAACAATATTATTAGCGAGTAAAAGTTTCTAGTGGCTTTATTTTCGACCTAGTAGCGTAATAGCACTACAGGGCGTATTATTATCATAATATAATCGTATATTTCGATTTAATTCCCGACTTACTGAATGATCGCTGTGATTAAAAATTCCGAACCATTTTTAAACGTAAAGCTGGGTGTTGGTTATTATCGTTAGATAGTAATCGTTTAAGTCTTGTCGGAAACCTATTACCGGCATAGAACTCTTGGGTAGCTCGCCAGTTACCAGCGGGTCTGAAGGGTATTGTTTTATATAGTTTCTGTCCGTGTGGGTATTAAAGAGAATAGCCTATTGAAGTAGTTTATATTCTTCCAACGGAAAGTGTTCGACGTAGTTTAACTACCTTAATACACTAACAAACACAAGGAAAGTGTTCGTGAGTTTAAGCTACTGACCGATGGGTTGGTAATTCAATTTCTATGCCCATTTTTGTGACTTCAATTGCTATACGTCATCATAATTTTATTTTTTTATTAACTTTAACGCACTTATATTCAAATGTTTCTAATATGGGTGTAATTTGATCTCATCCATGTCTGTACGTGGAAGATATTTAAGAAAAACTATTAATGATTTTTTATATGCAACAGATTCTAAAACTATATTTTCTAGAATTTTTGTCTGCTAGTCTGTGCGTTTGCTCCGGCTAATTTCATAGACCGAATTATGGTTTTGGATGTAGTTTTCATTGATGTTTTGTATTGATGTAAGTTAGCATTTAGTTTTTGTTTTATTTTAATTAAAAATATACCTACCTACGTCAATTCAAAAACTCTATCTTAACATTTTTTTGACTGTTGATACTAACACTTGAATCTATGTTAAGTTGGAGTAGTTTCTTAGATTTAAGTACTTAACCAACTACTTGTTTCAATACCTGAGAATTTGAACTAAGTAAGAACTGTCAAAACTTAGAATACTCTGCCAATAGTTGCTTAAGTAATAAATTAAACTTAAGTAATTACTTTAACTTGACTATAGATACAAGTCACATAAGTTTCCCGAAGCGAAGTTAGGGAAGTTACTAGTAAAATGTTATGAAGTAGTACTTAAATATAACATTAAAGTTAAAAGGGGTAATCTAATCGTGAATAAAAGTGACAAATTCTTGGCCAGTCATCAAATGGAACCTGATTAAGATCTTAATGTTGATGCAAATGTTTTAGCTTTATTTAGCCTATTTTTTCTTTTATTTAGCCTAACAGTTATAGGTCCAATGAACAACAAATGGAGCTTTATATACCAGTAATTTTTGTTCGAGCTGAATTCAACCGTAATTTGTTATATTAAAGGATCATTTCACATTGACAGCAATGAATGTGTTTTCTCTTCGGTCGAGGCAGACTTGTACGTGAAATATTTTAGATTTCGAGTTTTGATTGTAGAGATTTTAAAAGTAATTTTAATATCAATTAAGATTGAAGTATTATAATGTATGGATATTCCTGTAAGTGAATGAGGTAATGAGTAAAACTTTTAAAATATCTATCTATCTATCTATATCTATATTCTCTATATTATATAAAAGAATGTTTGTCTGTATATTATAGAATCATAAACGATACGTTTAATCATGTTATGATCTTTAGCAAAGTTGTTGTTTATGAGCCCAAGAAGGTTTTTAAGTTGGTAGGACCAATTTTCGACAAGTGGCGCTATTGTTATTCCAATGAATTTATTTTCTTTGTTGGCGTAGCAACGCGCGTAGGATTCAGCTAGTTATTAAATAAAATAAATCTCTCTGTTTTATCTTATTTTATACTAGCTGGCTGACTATATTTTGCGATAGATTTAAATGTTATATTAGTTAATAATTGGATTATAACGCCGCCTATCATATAACAATTTATCTACTAATTATTATATTTATTTATTTAATAGGTCACTAACACACAGTACGTCGTTATATTGTATTGTATTTTAACATTATAAATAACATTCTGAGCGTCTGTACAACACCATAATAAATTATGTAAATTTATTCAGTCGATACAACTTGTACTGGCTGAGAGTTCTCCATAATGTTCTCGAAGGTGTGTGAAGTCTGCCAATTCGCACTTGGCCAGCGTGCTGGATTATGGCCTATACCCCTCACCTCGTGAGAGCAACCCGAGCCCAGCAGTGGGACGATTTTGGTTTGTATTGATTCAGTCAATAATTCAGATGAACTCACACACTAATAAAATGTAGTAAGTGAGAATACTAAGTCGAAATACACGGAAAACATTAAAACTCATGGTGGAAACTGCATGTACCTCGAAACTACGGAGCTTCTGTTCCAGAGATTTAGGTTATGAGGACATGGGGATAGTAGAACGTAAAACTGAAATATACTCGTATATTCCTACAAATATTATAAATGGGAAACTGTGTTTGTTTGTCCTTCTTTCGCGGCGCAATGGAGCGTCGCTATGGTATGTATTTTATGGACGTAGTTGACAGGCTGCAGAGCAGACTTAATTTTTACCGCGAAAAAATATTTTGTTTATGTACGAGTATTTTCTTTTGAATTAAATGTTTTATGTACATTGTTGAATTCCTTTATGATATAATAATATTCGTGAGTTTGTATGTAGAATACTAGCTTATTATTTTGTGATATAGGCTATATATTTTTAATATATTAATGATTCCGTACGAAGCCAGGGTATGCCGTTAGTTATTGATAAGCAATGCAATGTTATCATTTTGTTTGCTCGTAAAATATCCGTGGAGATATTGATATTAAGGATATTGCAGATGCCCGTAAGGAAACTTCTTTTATCTGGTTTGATATATCCGATATTAAGATAGGGCATTGATTTGAGAAAAGAGTATTTTTATTTGATTCGTCTTCAGAAGAAAGCAATCATGTTTTCTAGACTAATATCAATTTGCCTTAGTTATAAATATATTGATATAGATTTCAACTGTTTTTTCTACTACATCAGTTTTTTAAGAGTTTAAATTGTAATAGATTTTGTAAGTTCTATATATAGGACGCGTAACGGAGCGGGTGTGAAAATTACAAAAATCGTGAGTACCCTAACCGATGCTAACTGGAACAAGAATGAACTAGTTAAAATATTTTGTGTTGACGATGACAAAAGCTAGAAATATTTGATAAAAGTCCTTAAGAACGAAAAAAAGCAGAGCTCTTTAGCATATTTTATGAACGATAAATCGGTTGATTGAAGTCAGTAGCTAACATTTTCTTATCTGAATAGCGATGTGGAAAAATCAACATGATTGTAACCACCGATACCGCATTGAATACAAAGATCTACATTTGCATCGACTTTCAAACTAGTTCTTTTTTATGAAAATAACCATCAGACGAGCTGAACACCCTACTAATGGTAAGTAGTCACGGTCACTCATCTTCTTCTAGTATATAAAAATGAATGTTTGTCCGTATGTCCTTTATACAATCGTAAACTATGCATTTAATCATGTGATAATCTTTATCAAAGTTGTTGTGTATGAGCCCACGAAGGTACCACCAATTTTCGATAGGTGGCGCCACTGTCATTCCAATTAATTTTATATATTTCCGTGGTAGCTCGTGTTGGCGCGCAGGGTTCAGCTAGTTCTTAATAAAAATATCAGGCAACATGTTGTTGCAGACGACATAACTTTACCTAGTAATATCACACCTAATAATAATAATACCTACTACCTAATAGTAATGAAAATAAAATTCCAAACAAAAAATGAGATATATAAAAACAATGTTATTCATTACAATTTATCATTACAACCTATAATTATGGCTCCAAGCACTCGGATTACCTCACAGAATAAAAGGGGTAAAGGCCATAGTCCACCACGCTGGCCCAGGAAAAAGTTATGGAGAACTCTCAGAAGCGTAGACTTCTTCACGATGTTTTTCTTCACCAAAAGTTATCATTAAATTGTAATGTTCATAGACTGATTACCTACAGAATTTACCTACAGATGCGTAGGATATGAATTCAACCCTCTGTGTTAGACATACGTTTAAACCTTTAGAGAGGCTATCACTACTTTAATTATATGTATAGTTATGTAATTAATGTCTTTGGATCTTATCCAAATGCGGTGCAGACAGCGGTTGGAGTTTAAGGCTCGATTTATCCCTTATTCCAATACAACTTCGTCTCGAACTCCTCCTTTAACAAGAAACAAGAGAATATCGCTGGACCAATCCTTTTTAGTTGTTGAGTTTTGTACCATCAGGGTTGTTTAAGAGTGTGTATGTGTCTGTTTAATTATTATTGTTTATCTACAAGTAAGCGTGTGTCCCTGCCACGCCTGTGTTACCATTAGTGTCAAAGGTAGTGCCTAAAAACGCCTTAGTTAAAGCGATAAAATCTATGCGTCATGCTACGTTATTGGATTCGAAAAAATGGAATTCTAACAAAAATTTACTCCCCGTTCATTTTCGAGTCGATAAACACGTTAATAAACGTACTAAACTATTGGCCACTTCTGCGTGGTCACATTTTTAACGTGTAAATTAATGCGTGAAGACGCAGATGTTTCTATAATTGCTATTTGTATATGTAAGTATATCTTAATTAGGTACCGTAAGTAGTTCTTATAATTTAAAATTATTAGTTATAATAATAGTTATGGTGTTCATTTATATTATTATATTTATATTTATTATTGTAATAAGACCACTAGAATTGAAATATGAACTGTTTAGTAGTTTAGTAGAACAATAAAGTTCAGTAGAAATTAACTTAATACTTAGAATATTGTTTTATAAAAAAAAAAATCGGTCGCAATATAGCTAAAGTACATTAAAATATTTTAAACATAGAATACCTGCTTACTTTTTTTGCCGTGACGTTATTGGCCAGTAGTAAGACTAGGGATGTAAATCTGGTGAACGTATCGATATATTTTTTTCTTTTATAGACTATTTACAGTTGCGTGGCGGATCAAATCCGGTATAATTTCATTCCAATCGCGAGTATAACTGCTTATCCACGTACAAAGCGTATCACGGCTGTAAAAGGGCTGAGCCTCAGTACATTGGTATGGTAAATCCGGCTTATTTGCGGCTAGATATTTTCCGGCTGTAATCGCGCCGGCAGACAATATCTCACGTCTCGTTGTGCGCCTGATGGGCGGCTTTCGTACGAAATCTCGCGACCTCCCGCTGCTTACATCATCCTTGGTGTAAAGCCAAAAATTGGGTTTAACTGTCGTTGAATCTACTGGTAATGGTGTTCTAGGTTTAGCTGCTATATAATGGGTACAGTAAAGATATTATAAACATAATATGACGGCCGAGTAGCATAGTTGGTAGTGAAAACGAGGAGTCCTGGGTTCGATTCCCGGCCGCGCCAGATATTTATGTGACGTGTAATTTGTGTTGTCCATGCCACCCACCACACAAGGAGTCCTACTGCGGAGGTATGAGTGTATTAGCGTTTATTTTTATTTTATTAATATACTTTAACTTCTATAGATAAGGAAGAGTGGGGCCACCTGACACAGTCATAATTATGTATATTCTTACTAGGTGGTCTCAGACCGTTAAGTTAACAATTAAATTTATAGACAAATAAAGACTTTTTGTGTTCAGATAACTCTTCAGAATTATTTAATTTATATAATTATTATTTTGAATTATATTGAGAATGATCCCAATTTGAAGAATATAGCCCACCAACTAGATAAGCTTTTGTGCCTACTATGTAATAACTATAATTTTATTATAATATT
>DWPA01004322.1:0-12951 GCA_018251375.1 Calpodes ethlius | reverse complement strand
AACATCGATAAAATCCACGTCAAAACACATCACTATTCACTCAAGTAACGTTCTGTTTTTGTAGAAAAAATACACGCGATTTTTTACAATGTCAGGTAATATTTTGTATCTGTCAAATTTTATTATTCAAAATGGCGGCGTGCGCGCGGGCGCCTGTCTGCCGGCCGCCATCGCACTGCCCGCACTGCCGCGTCAAAATGCAAAAGCTAACGCGCCCTGCGCCGGCGCATGTATTTACATAATCATTATTATACTCCGTCCTGCGATGCGTGATCTCACGGGCAGGAGACGAGGGTTGGAAAAGGTTTATATCGATGAATTTATTTGTAGTTGTTAAAAAACCAAAAGGAGAAGTGAAATAATAATAATAATAGATAAAAGGCCATTCTTTTACCCCTGTATTTGATTTATTAATTGTTGGGTGAACATAATTTGGCCATATTGAGGCGGCCTTTGTAGGACGACAAAAATACTTAAGGCAACAAAAGCCAACCGTTTTGTTTGGTGGTATAGTTTCGATTGAAATTTTCTTATTAATATATAAGTGATAAGACATATTACTATGAGTATTATTATATTTCAATCAAGGTAGCCTAGTGGCTATAAAATAATTTGTTGCTTGAATTAGCCAATAATGGCCTCCTCGTGTTAAATGTTTATTACTCCATGCGCGGTCGCTTTATTCGCACTTGGGAAACAAAGGAAATTGTACTCCAAGGAAATGAGTATGATTCAATTATATATCACATAAACCTCCGTCTGATCATCACATTTCGTTAAGCATTTTTGTGGGTAATATTCGAACAAGTTATCGGTTGGACAGGTGGTAATATTTTACTGGATTTCAAGACATTATGTTAATATGGATATGTCAATAACTGCCACTAAATGAGGTATTTATATACGGATAATTTAGGAGATTTGATAATATACCGAAATAAAAAATATTGGTTCAACTTTAAAGCTCGAAATATATTTATCCAATAAAATAGTTTGTTGATCTTAAGACTAACCAAGCTTATAAAATTTTTGCATTAAAACTTGCATTTTGACATAACGATACTTGTTTTTTTCTTTTTTTTGGATAAACATTTAGCAAAAAACATAATAAATGCTTATTTCTTTTATAAAAGAATCATCGTAACAAATCTCAATCCCTCAAGTCTTGCACAACCTGTTCCGATCTGTGATTATTTATTGAGGGATGAAAAGGTGATTCATCGATATTTAAGGAACATCACTAAGAAAAAGTGCGCGCAGAAACGAAGCGGTGATTCTGCGACAGACGCGCGGCGCGGTGCGGGAGCGGTGCGGGCGCGGCGCGGCGCGGGCGTCGCGTTAACCGCTACTCTGAATTACCCGCTGATTGATTAGTTCACTTGTTATTAACTGGTCTGACCGCTAAGTACCGCGCCGACAACTGGGCCGAACTGTACATTGAAGATGTTTCGATTATTGATTTGCATAAATTTGTGACTCAATGAAACGAAAGTAAATAATCAGATTTTATGTTTTTTAGTGTTGGCAGTTGGAACCGAGCTAGAGATACCTGAAGTAAAGCGATATCAGTTACTAATTTATAAATGAAACAAGTTTTACAAGAAAATACGGCCCGAAAATAGGGTCCTACGTTCGGTGCCCATCGAGGTAGAAATTTGAATCACGAGTTTAATTTCTATTCTTGAACGGGATGTTTGTGTCAAACATGTCTTGGTGTGCTGGCCATGACGCCCACAACACAGAAGACCCTAGTGTGAGGCTGTGAGTGTGTATCATTATAACAATAATTATTAAGATAACTTTATTTTAAGATCATTGAAACTTCGCTATAAATATTCACATATAACTTAGAATGTTTATAAACTCAACAGTCCCCTGAAAACGTATGAATCAAGCTCTACCTTGTTTACTAACAGAACACCGGATGTCACCAACAGTTCGCTCCCCGGGATAGCGGGATTCGGTTCCCGGTTCTACGACCGGGTATTAATAGTGGTAATTGCCCGGGAGCTCACTGGTGCTGTTTAGTGCTTGGTTATGAACGGGTCACGGATTCTAATTAGGAGTACGACTCTTGTGTTAAAACAGTTATGGCTGTTTGCGACTGTTCATTCACTTCGAGCGGTACTACTTGACTAAATACTTGCTATACTAAGTAATTACTTAGCATGTCATTATTAATTAACGTCCTGTTTGTTTATACTGTTGCATTGCAAATTAATTTCTACCGTAACATATACTGTCTAAGGGTTAGTTCACATTGATGCATTTGAAATTAAATATTTTTAAATTAAGTAAATTTAACCCCTTCGACTTTTCTTTACCTCCGTAAACTTTAACTCTAACTTAACTTAAGACTCCTTGGTGTGCATTAGTGTAAAGAATGAGTTCAAATGTTTTTCTTGAAGTGGCTTACATATATTAATATTATTTCCATATTACAATATACATTTGTGGGCTTTGAGGTAGTGACTCAAATATCTATACTCAAGTTAAAGTAATTACTTAAGTTTCAGTAAGATCTTTAGCAACTATTTCTATTCAACAGCTAAGCATTTTAACAAAGTAAGTACTCTCAAAGTTAGAATCCTCTGCAAATGAGTTGTTTAAGTAATTACTTGAGTATAAGTTACTTTACTTGATAATAAAGTCCGAGAAAATTATTAAGTATAATTGAAGAAACTCACACGTTTGCTAAATATTATTCTCTTAGTAGTTAATGAAGTAATGAGAGCAACTTCTGTGAATAACTATTTATTTTACGACATGAATCTATTAAATTTTAATATACAAAATGAAATACAAATTTAAAATCATTTATTAATATAAATATTATCGATATAGTTATGTTCGTTACTATTTTAATTAAGAATTTTTAATTTTATGTATATAAACATTAAATATATAATCTTTGTACATCTTATGTGACGTCAGAGGCGGCTCTGACGTCACTAAACGTACATTAGTGCGTGTATAGAAGGAGTAGAATAAAGGGCAAATAAATACAATTTATACATCAATTTAACATAACTAGTTCTGCGCTCGAAATTCGACCGTAATTCATAATGTCAAAGGATTAATTCACATTGGCAGTATTCAATCTTTTAAACTCTTCAGATTGACAATAAGCAAAAGAGTATATGTGTCTTATTATCCATGTGTATGTCAAATACATGGTAGTGTGCGTAATGTTTTATTTATTAATCTAATGCACTTTATATGCGTTATTACTGCAAAATATTAGTGTTCTGCACTTCTTCTACATATAAACTATAAGTCTGCCAAATTTCATACTGCCCCGTCCGCGCAATTGTCGTAAAAAGGGGTCCAAATTTTTGCTTCACGTATTAATATATAGATAAACATAGTCACACGGTTCATAGCGCTTCCTATGATGAATCGATATCACAAAGCAGTAGTTAGCGCCAGGGACAAAAGGATCATTCAAGCGTCACCGGATCAGACGTGTGTCGTTATAACGCGGCTTAATGCTTTCATTCATTTCGGATGAAAAAAATTACGTAAAACATTATTTAATACATGTACGAATTTTATATGATGGGCTTAATATATGGAGTTGTAGATAGTGTTCTAATGAAATTTTTCGCTTCTTTTCTTCAATAATGAGTTAAAAAACACAATTTTACAGTAGAGATTTTTTTAACTTATAAAAAATATTTAACTTGTGTATTTTTTTACTTTTATTGCAGATTAAGTACAAACTTAGTTATCTCAAATCATAAGAATGTTTTAAATACATTAAATTTAATACAAAAATTGCCAAAAAAGAAATCTGAGTTTTCAAATTTGTCATGTTATTGAAGCAAAGATTTGTTTTCTTTATACAATTTTTACAAACTCTTTTAAAAAGTTTTGTTTGAGATTGTTCTGCCCATAGTTATAGATACTAAAAACTCAATGGATGGAAACGCAACGCAAAGATCTGAATAGATGGTGCCAATAAAGTTTGACAACTCTAATCTGGCTACGAATGTCTGACATTAAATTTTACAGTAAATTTTAAGATTTACCGATGTAATGTAATGAGAAATTTTGTTGGAGTACCTAAGATCGAAATTTTATGTAAATCTACTTGATTCGAACATACGTATATCATTCTCTTACTCACGCTAAATTCTCTCATAATGCAAATACACCAAGTCTTCGTAGTACTTGCTTGATTCACCGGTGATCGAATGAACCAGTGACTACTGAATGTCGACATACATTTTTTTTTTTTTTGCCAGTGGAAAATGCTTTACGCATACCCACCCTTGGGGTGGGGTGGGTTATGTGGGACTCCGGGAAAAACCCGTCTACCCACTAAAAACCACTGGGTTCTCCCAAATGCCATAGTGAAGGGGCCTCGGGAAACAGCGTAGCCTTAACTACCGAGACCCCCCGGCGAATGTCGACATACATGCACAAGTGTATATTAAGATATAACAACTTCGAAAATTCATTCTGACATATATTAAAAAAGCTCCTACTTATCAACGCCGTAATTAACGCGCTAATTGTTTTGTTACACTAAAAGAGTTCTATACAAATGTTGTTCCAGTTAACTCGTGTGTCAATTAACGCGTTAGGATGCAAATGCATTAGCGGATAAAAACATCTAAAGATCGCACGACATGAAGAACTAAAGGGTGTGTGCTGGCTGTTATTTTATATTATGTGCATAATAACAATATGTATGGAATTGTTTTCAGAGGTGAATTTCTAATGGAGTACGTGGGCGAAGTTCTAGACTACGAGCTGTTCTACAAGCGCGCGCAGGCCTATTCTGAAGATAACAACCTCCACCACTACTTCATGTCGCTGAAGGGCGACACGGTGATCGACGCGACGGTGAAGGGCAACATATCAAGGTTCATCAACCACTCGTGCGAGCCCAACGCCGAGACTCAGAAATGGACTGTCAACGGCGAACTCAGAATAGGATTCTTCAGCAAAAGGGACATCGTTGCCGGAGAGGAGATCACGTTTGATTACCAGTTTCAGAGATTTGGGTATGATCTTTTGAATATTTCGTTATGAATTTGTATTTTTATTCAATATAGTAGTGTATGCTATGTTAAGTTGTATTGCCGGAATGATAATGAATAAAAAAGTGCCTATCTAAAATTTATTCCATTCTTATGTAAAAAAGTTGTTAATTATTAATATTATTTCTAATTAATCACAATAATGTAATTTTGGATAAAGTAAATTGAATATGAATATCTTTCGATGTTCTATAAAATTAAATGCCTCTTTACAAGAACAACGTGATATTTTTTAAATCACCACTTTACATGAGAGCATTTCTAAATATTTAAGTGTTGATACATTCTAAAATATTTATAATTTACTGTGTGAAAACAATGAAATGGTTGTGTTAATTAATGTGCTTTCTGAAAATAAGCAAAAGAAAACTAAGTTCAGTATGAAATAAATAAATACTTTGTTCTAGTAAAGAGGTGATATACTGTTTATTCTTTAATTATAATTATATTGTCGATCGTTAATTCTGACGATTGCCGCGATGGTGCAGGACGGTGTTGTTGGTGACGGTAACAGTGTGTTGTTTGGTGCAGCAAAGTGGCGCAGCGTTGCTACTGCGGCGCGGACAACTGTCGCGGCTGGATCGGCGCCGAGCCGGACTCGGACGACGATGAGGACTATGAGGAGGTGAGGGGGAAACGTGTCTATAGATGACTTATTGGTTGATGTATACTGGAGATCTGCTTTGCGTTCGAAATTCGACCGTAAGTCGTACTGTCCACAGGTTACTTCATGTTGACTTAATTTAATGGCATATGTTTCGGTAACACATAATTACTCTGTCAAAATGTTAACTAAATAAATTCTCAGACTCACATGTCTGCAACGTTCCTTAAAAGGAGCGCAAAGTCCACGAATCAATATACATACAAATATGTTTTATCGAGTCTATTTACAATATTTGACAAAAAGTCTTAACAGTGAACAAATAAATATATGCTAAAATATACGTTGTACGAGATTTGTTATGTATTTATTCGTATGATTTTATTCAAGGTGAAACTAGTCTAAATTGCACACTGTAGTGAGTTTTTGAGATTTATTGACGAAGTATGTAGAAATCTTTAAATATTCACCTTGAAAGATACATTATGTTGCAGAATTGAGGGTCAGAAAAGCATTTTATGTAAGGGGGCTAGTTTAAGTGGCCATTGCCGTAAAGTAGCGATATGATTTAGTTACGCGAGCATTTACTAAGTTACATGTTGCCAACGAAATATGAAACATTCATGCCTGCTGTCTGCACATTCGCGATACATATTTATGAATCGGCGTCAATGTCATTTTCGCGCTAAAAAAGTTTGGAATTATTGAAATTATTCACGACGGAACAAGGTTGCGCGCGGGACCCTGCGAGCTTTGCACAGCACGCACCGTTTTAGTGCTTATGGTGTTCCACAATAAACACCTCGCTATGAGGAGACTGACTTGCCTCGCTGATATATTAAATATAGAAAAACTGACATTTGTTGTGAGTTTTGAGACTGGCCCTGCTGTACTGGGATCGATGTTGGTAATTTTAGTTATGTCGATAGTATAAGTATAACAATGATATTCATTTGTAAGGAAATTTATTTATGATAACTTCAGTTCCGAAAAAAATACGATATATTCGCCAAGTTTCCCGATACGTGTAAGCTGTGGTTTTAAACTTACTTGGACGCTGTCTCTGAACATTTTAATGTCAATTTTCATGTCATGCAATAAGTATTCACGATTTTTGACATACACGTGTCAATATGAAATGTAATAAATCGTGAGTACCCGTTGCGTTGTACATGTTTTTATACTATTCGTGAGTTAATAGTTAAAAATACGTTAACCTTGCAGGAGGAGGAAGACGTTTCCACTTCCAAGTCCGGCACGACAGAGAGCTCGGAGGAGTCGCGGGCGGTGGACCCGTCGGCGGAGCAGCCCCGGCCCATGGTCCGCAAGGCCAGGAGACAGAGAAAGTACAAGCCTCCAGCGCCCGACCTCGTCCAGGATGCAGATGTGAGTAACTATTTAGCTACGTATGTTTCAGGTGTCTGAATTGTGCACATATGCAGTGTCGAGTGGGAAATTATTTTCAATGAAGATTCCTTTCTGTTGTTTTGTCAGTTATCATCGTAAAACAACGAAAGGCTAAGTTTTTGTTGAGGGTTCTATATCTTTGTATAGATTATAGTTGTAGAGATTATAGTTCTTAGCTTCGAAAGTTACATAAAGTAGACAATACAGGTCAACTATATTCTATTAAAGTCAAAACAATTTGATATGTGAATCAAATATATCAGTGCGGCCGAAATGACAATTTGTAATTCAATCTCGTTATAATCTATATTTATATGGATCGATCTCTGGATTTAACCTACGTTTGCTTGTTCTATTTCCATTGAATTTTGAATTCTTTATGAATAACACGCTTCAATCTGCAATTTTTTTGCAGTTTGAGAGAGGGTGTGATCCTCAATGGCCACTGCGATCAATTTGATCTATTTTAGCCAGATCCAATCATATCGTATCCAGTCGCCAAGGGTTATGGTTGAAATAAACCTTAGATAACACTGAGATCCAGGTCTCTGACTTGTTTAGGTTATATCAGCTGGTCCGTTAGAGTAAGACTTCAAGTGCAAGATTGCCATGTATTTGCAGATAATGTGAATGGCTTTTTACTCTGCCTCGGTACAGAACCTGCTTATAGCTGTGTAGCTGATACAAGCTGTATATATTATGCAATTGAAACGTGTCCATTTATAACTTGATTATAGCGCCATCTTTTGAACTGTAATGATTCTATGAATATAGGAATTCATCACCCAAACGAAACATGTAGTGTGTAGTCAAGTCGTTCGAACGACGTGATTATTAACACGATGGTTAACTATTATAATTTGATTATAGCGCCACCTTTTTGTCTGTAGTGTAATAAAAATAATTACTCAGACGAAACAAGAAGTGTTCGGAGAATTGTTCGAAATTGAAGTGATTTTTAACATCACTGGATGAATAAATATAAGTAATATGCATTTTTGAAGAGTTCTAAACACTTTTTAATTATAATCAATCGTTGTTCAGATCGAGGATGACCTTGAAGCTCTCAACCGCACGGGCATCAAGAACCAGAGTCACACGCTGCGGCTGTCGCGTACGGTGGTCCGCGCGAAGACGCGGCGCGCGCAGACCGCACTACTGCGGCTGTTGAGGGACGCGGACCTGCCGTGTCGCCGGCTGTTCCTCGACTACCGCGGCTTGAGACTGCTGGCTCCTTGGTGCACTGATGCGCCCTTGGATTTCAAGTGAGTGTTTCGATGTTATACCTTGTATATATACGATGTTATATCTTCCTCACATAAAATCCCTCACACTTGTGCGAAGTCACTACTTCGCCTCAACATCTCTTCATTTAGTGAGATTTTTTAGCATCACCCCAGTAGGAGTTTTTCCAGCATCACCTCACTAGCACACCAATAGGATTACTTCTCCTCCTCACGTTGTGAAGTAATCCTATATTTTTTTTTGCGTACGAGTTATTTTCCACCCACATCATTGAGTACCTCGCTCATCTGTTGGAACCTCAATCTAAGTCCTTTTTCCAGAGTTATTCAAAGCGCCATGATTACGTAGTCGTTTTTTTGTTTTTAATTTATGTGTTGTTTTCGTTTTATACTCCAGGCTAGAAATGCTCCAAACGGTGGACCGTCTGCCGATCCCCAACAAGACGCTGGTGCAGGAGAGCCGCTTCCTCACCATAGTGGAGCGCTGGCTCGACTCCAATGACGTAGGCCTGCCGCCCGAGCCGCCCGTCTTCATTGACGAGGCCACCGGTAAGTGGTACCATAGAAAGTATGGTATCTATTTTATAGTGGACGCACATTAGGTCGGTTTGATCTTATTCGATTGAAACCTTTTCCAAATATCGTCGTTACCTTCTGATGTATTTTTCTTATTCGGTAATAATCGATTTGTAGAATGAATTTGAATTTGAATTTTGAACGTTTGGCAGGGGGGCCCGAAGGACCATAGAACGCGGCCAGCGATTTTGGAATAGGTTGACGAATCCGAATAAATCGAAGCGGATTACAGATTTGATCGTCGGCCTAATTTTAAACACGTCGTTATTTATGTATATTTGCGTACATTAGTTAGAAAATGACACGAAAGTCAGTAATTAATGTCTCATATCATAATATTTACTCGGTACCATGTATGTAATTTACCCTTTTCTTATATACTTAAATTTATTTCTTATAGGTCTGTCCATTGAGTTGCCTAACAGAGCGGCTCAAGATGCCGTGGCTGAGAAGACGAAAGAAAGTATGGCAATGTTGGAGAAAGTTAAAGATCTTTCTAACCAGTTGTTAGAGAGATGGTCCAGTCTCAAGGTATAGAATATTTCCCTCTATTATTATTTTCGATACAACATTTTGTTAGTAATATTTTTCTTTAGCACATTAATTTATTATTTAAATATTTTCAATAAAAAAAATATATTAATTGCACATAGTAATTACATTAAAAGAACTATTTGCAGATACATTTTTTAAACATTACTTTTGTTTTCAGGAGGTGTTTAAAATTCCCAAAAAGGAGCGGATACAACAAATGAAAGAACACGAACGTCAAGCTAACATCGAACGCAGAGCGGCCGACTCTAGCGGCACGCGTGACAGAGACAGAGATAGAAGAGACGAGCGGGAGAAAAGAGAAGAACGCGAACGGGACAGGGATCGAGAGCGCGAGCGAGACCGGGACAGGGAGCGAGAGAGAGAAAGGGAGCGGGAGCGGGAAAGGGAGAGAGAGAGGGAACGGGAGAGGGAGAGGGATAGGTATAGAGATCGAGAGCGGGAGCGTGAGCGCGAACGGGATCGAGAGAGGGACAGAGACGATAGAGATCGACGAAAAAGAAGAAGCAGTCCGGAAGGAAGGCGGAGTATTAGGTGAGGCTATTTTTAAGAAATACTAGTATTGACCTTACATATTTTTACTTTTTCAAAAACCTAGCTTTATACCTTTTCTTATCGGAACAGCCCTTAGTAGGGATTGAAAAGTTTGGTGATCGGAAGATTCGATATCATTATAGATTGTTTATTTGTAGGCTGAGCGAACGCGTGCTGGCCGCGGTGCCGCCCGTGAGCAAGGAGGAGCGGCGGCGTGCGTTCGCGGAGGCGGCAGCCGCGGCGGACGAGTCGAGGCGCGCGCGCGACCAGCGCGATCGGCCCGCGTGGCCGCGCGCACCCTACTGGCCGCAGGAGGGGTTCGCTCAGGTAAATATAGGCTTCTTCGTGAAATGTGCAGCCAAAATAGAAATCGAATATTATTAGTTAATATAAAGTCATATAATCCATGAATCAATTTGGTAGTTTTTTAGAGTAGCTATTTCTAATAATATAACGCGACCTGGCTGGAATAACTTTACTACCCTTTTATACATATCTCTCACTAGATTTTCATCAAATCTTCACAAGGGAAAAAATTATGTCTGAGTAATTGAAAGGTTTTGTACCGTAGTGACAACAGTATATATATTTTTTATTTTTAGCTTATAAAGTAGTAATAGTTTGCGTTTTAATAAAATTATTCTGTTAGCTTAGTGGAAAGTAGAGCTCTGAGATAATAGTGTAGATAGGAATGATCTGTATTATAAGATGCCTCCGCAGATGTTCCCACCGGGTATGATGAATAACGGTCAAAACATGATGAGCGGGGCGCCGAATATAATGAGCGGCGGCCCCAACATGATGGGCGGGCCCAATATGATGGGACCGAACATGATCCCCGGGCCGAACATGATGCCGCCCGGCCCCAGTAACATGATGCCGGGCATGGTTCCCGGCGTCGCGGGGATCATGCCAGGCGTGATGCAGGACATACCCCCGGAGTGGATCGGCCCCAACGGAGAGTACCAGGGACCGCCTGGATTCTGTCCGCCTTTCCCTGGTCCGCAGCAGTTCTGCATGCCGCAGCATAAGTAAGATAGATTTTAATTATTTTTTTAAGCTTTTGTGCATATGACATTTCGTAGGATTATGTGATTTAAATTTTATTTTCACACAGTTCAAAAATTAAAAAAATAAAGTACTTTGAAATATCTTTTGACACCGAATGACTTCAAGGAATCCTTAGTTAGAAAATTTAAGCGCCATCACTACGTTCTGGCCCTAACTTCACGCCTTACATCACATTCAACATACTATCAGTGCTAGTAGGAAGTTTCAGTTTAAATTCAATTTACGTTTTTATGTCTAAAATGTTATTATTGATAACATTAAAACTCACACCATGGAAAAGAGAAAATTGCTTGACAAACAGAGGAGTAAATAGGTATAATTGTTTTTTCGTAACTTCTTTATTATATTTCAGCATGATGGGCATGGGTGGGTTCAGTCTGAGCGGATACATGTTCGGGCCGCTGGGGCCGTACTCGCAGCCGCCGCCCGCCCTTCCTCCCGCCCTGCAGCAGCGCTCTGCCGACCACGCCGCCCTTGTTAGTACTCACCAGCTTATCAATCACGAGTAGACTTATGACAATGATCCCATTTTAAAACCTGCCAAAACGTTGCATTACATTACTTGTATCGACAATGACGTCACAACCAGAAGTAGTAATTTATGTCTATAAATTGTGCATTTCACGTAAGAGTTTTCTGTAATGTCCATTTTAATATAAATACTTCTTGTCCGTGTAGATCGACAACAGCAAAAATTCGTATGACAATGGAAAAAACCTCACAAAGCTGTAATTCCAGAACTGGCCACTTTTAATTTAACAATATATTGAATATTGGCAATAAGTTGTATATATATAAGTTTCTTGACTTCGTGTTATGTATCGGATTGCAAACGACATATGCACGTGAATTATATTTTCCTGCCGTGTATGTAATATGAGATTAATACAGTGTATTTTTATGTGTGTTTATCTCAAAAGGTCGGTGAAGGTTCCGGCGAGCGCCCGGCTGCAGGCGACGAAGACGCCGAAGCGGAGGGGCAGGAGGGCGAGCCAGAAGAGGTGGTACTACCGTCCCAGTGGCGTTCGGCGCAGGACCCTCGCGGCCGCACCTACTACTACCACGTGAAGTTGCGTCAGCCACGCTGGACGCCGCCCACACCACCGCCCAACGACGGTAATGATATGAGCCAGGGTGTTATATCACGTTCGATATCCATTGCTCGCTAATATTGGTTATGATTTTAGCTAACATGTATGTATGTGGCGATGGTCTTGTTTGTCCTCCGAAAACACAGAAACTTTTTAGTAGTAAAATATATGTTGTCTTTGTTTCATGGATTATGTTCATTATGATAGCGTGCACATTGATTGTTGTCACTCTAATGGACGTTAAATTAAGTCTTCGTGACACATGATAGTCAACTAATTTTGAATTTCAGTGTATGTTTAAAACTTATGTATATTATTGTCTTTTTCATAAAATTCTTTGGTTCTTTAGCTATCCATCGGTATAATTGGGAGTACGATGGATAGTTCTTGGGATTCTATTTCTGTTTTAATTTAGTTTTAACTAACCCATTTTATTTTATGTAGGTACACATACAAATCGTTTCAACCAAATATCCTGTCCAAAGTTACACTGAAATTCAAAGTTATCCAGGTTGTCTGTACATGGAGTGTTATATGAAAATATTATAATTATGTTTGCAGAAGACAGTACAACGGAGGATGAAACAGAGCAGCCGATGAGCGCGCTCGACACCGCCGTCGTGAGGCGACAGCTCAAGGGGAAACTTGTGGAGGGAGTCAATGGAATATATGAAGGTTAGTGTTTGTAGAAATTACTGCCACGTCCCAGCTAATCATGTCTATTGTAATTGATTTGAGTTTGTATGCAAACTACAATTGTCATGCGTTAAAATGTATTAATAATAATTTATATATATATAAATAAGTATGTTTGAATATATATA
>DWPA01004321.1:0-12953 GCA_018251375.1 Calpodes ethlius | reverse complement strand
CTTGTAAAAGAATAGGATGAGAATGAAGATGCGTACCCGAGGATTGTTAGATCACAAATTAATATGTAAATAAAAATAATGGATAAAATACTTTGCTACCTCCGTTTTATATATACAAGTCTATACAATCTCTTACAGATTGTCCACTAGATGGCGCCACTCAGTTCGGATTTATACCATAAAATTGCAAAGGCATTCCTTGTTTTTTTTTCAGGCCGTTTTAAATTATAATTATGTTTTTATTTACATTTACATAGTATAAAATTATGCAAGAATACAGTAAACGTACAGAAATTCATTACGCGAAGAAGTGAATGAGTTTAAAATTTTAATTATTCACAATGAAGACTTAATGTATGTAGTAACAGCTTCATAGAAAATTACAGTCTAGAATATCTCTAGAGAGTTCACAAGATGGATTCCCGGCCGACTTTCGCATGTTAAATAGTAAAATTCCGAGACACGTGTAGCAGATAACCAGAATCATTAGAGTGTTAATAAATATAATCATTGCCATAGATTTAACTGTATTAACTGGTGAATCACGTCATTCTAAACGTACAATATAAAGTGTATAAACACGTAGACATAACATCGCGTTATTTACGTACATACCGTCGGCATGAACGTTTGCCAAAAGCAAAGTAATTGTAAAATTTATTGCTGAAAATGCTGATTTATTGCGAGATAGCACCAACATCTAGATCATTAGAATGCTAAAGCCACATTGAATAAAATATGGTGGAACGCAGAGCAATATAGCCGAAAGCATTTTCAAATACAGTTCGTTACTAAATTCTTGTCCATTTTAAGTAGTTAGCTATTTCAAAGCACGTTACTAGATCATTACCTATTTATTATTTAAAACTTGAGTTCTAAGATGAGTTTAAAGAGACAGGTGAATCACCACGATGTCCACGAGTTCAAAATAAGTTGATAATTAGTGCTGTTGCGAGTGTGAGATGGTCTATACTTCCTCTAAGACAATCCTTGGTCTTGATGCACCGTAGTGATGAGTTTGGCAATAGGTATACGTTATCAAGTTCCTCCATGTCACTTAGTTTAAGGGTTTAATTTAAATCCAGCAATATTTTTAAACGATGATATGATTTATTTACTACTTGCTTGCTTTAAGATAATGATGTCTTTAGGATAAACCTTGAAGTTTTAAGTGTTGGAATGTTGGTAATCTAAGAGACTCCAACAATTTTGGACCAAACATTCCCTTATTGTGGGATCCCCTGTGGAATTGTATGAGCAAAATCGTTAATATTAAATACTTACCTTTCCCTGTTTCCCTGAGTAACAGGTAGCATGAATGACTTACTCAAAAGTATATCTTGAACCTATGGTTCCCCTTACAACTTTACAAGAAACAAAACCATAGGACTAGCATTTATCTCTAACGTAAATGTCTAGCCCGTTTTGAAACCCGAACCTGCTTCTATTTCACAGAGTTGCGAATATTCTCGACTAACGCTATTGAATTTAACAGATCCAAACTTACCCTGCAAACGACCTTGAATAGATAGAGGAGTGCCATAACTTATTCATTTATGTAATCTAATAATACAAAGCATGACGCATGGCGCATGGGGCACTAAAAATAATCAGCCATTATGTTGTAATGGTCTCCTAACACGCTCTATTAAACATGGGATTATTATGTCATGGTGATTACAGTGATCTAGCATGTTTGATTGTTGAGGTGTAGCGTACACAGGCATGGTTAGCTGGTGTCTTATGTTGATACTTAATAGTCAACATATGTCCCTACACACGGGCAACATGGTGTTAGGTGGTCATAGCATAGGTGGTCTTAGCATTGCCATTCAACTGATTCTGTATGTGAAGCTGTTCTCGGGCGATATTTTGTCTAAAGTAAGGAAACTGTAATGTTGACTCTTTTAAAATATCATTGATAAACTTATGGAATAATGTGAATATTTTGCGACTACAAGCAAATGTTTTGTTAAGTACAGATACTAAATTACTCAAAATATATTGCCTCTTTACAAGAACAACGTGATATTTTTTAAGTGTTGGTAAATTCTAAAATATTGTTAATAATAGTGTGTGAAAACAATTAAATTGTGCTTTCTGATAATAAGTAAAAATAAAGTCAGTTTAGTATGAAATAAGAAAAAATCATTTTTGATGAGATGTCACGTTGTAAAGAGGCGATATCATGATAATGATTATGACAGTAACATTCTGCATATTTTAAGACATCCTATTATTATTTGGTATGATGTTTTTAATAAGAAAAGCCTCCAGGCCCCAGGCCAAGTATGATAAAAAATCAGAGTATCTACAGTAGCTCGATAATGGATTAAATGCATCTATTCCAATAATTTAAGATAGTATACTTACTACTAGGGTAGTTATATGGAATACTGAGTTTATTGACTTATGACGCCTGGCTAGTTACTTTTTTTAATACCATGTTGTAAAAAAATTTTTACGTGTGTGCTAATATCATGTAGTTACGATCACGGACAAGCACATAAGTGTGACTTTTTTTTGAAAATGTCAAATGGTACTTTACCTGTAATTAGAAAGAAAATTGTTTTTTTACGTCAATTTCGCTTGCGTTATTATTCTAAGCTAATACCCGTAATAGCTAAGAAATAATGAGGACGAACATGTCGTGTAACCGTACTCCGGTCGTATGTCGACCATTACCCGAAATTGCCCATTATCGGAGCCTCTCCTACTCGTACCAAATGATAATCATTACGGACGACATGTCCGCGGTACTGAGCGCCTTTCTCGCCGTGAATCATGTTTGTATTATAATATAACTGCCTACGACAGTTAAATTAATCTAGTAACCGTCTCCGCAGCGCATCAAGCCTACACCTCGGTACTTATATTTGAATATATCCATAGATGGTTCAATTGAAGTAACTTTTTATTTGTTAAACTATTAAAATAAATAATTAGCGGTATCAAAAGCACAATTGCATACAAATAAATACAGCACAATGCACAGATAAAGAAATTAAAAAACATTCTAGTTTCATTCATTCATTATTGTGGATTCTAAAGCGTTAATTAATGTTAATTAAATTCGTTTTTTCTAAAATATCTTCCATGTCCTAGGTAATGCTATTAATATTCTTACCTAAATTAACTATTAAGTAACTTGTATTTGACTGTATTTTTGTTCGTCTAATGCAAAATTCAGCAGTGATGCCGAGTGGTCTGAACGTTCTTGATAACGTGATGCCCAAAGACATTGTTGCTTCGTTGTCATGAAAATGCAACTGAAGCTTTTGAAATAGCTTTCAGACTTCGTAAATAAAAAACGTTTCATTATTGATTCAAGACGGAAAATAGTCTCGTCCTTGAGGATATGTAGATACATACGTAGGTCTTGGGATAATTTGATCCCAAAGGTATTCTACTAATTTCTTTCCTCGTTAGTCCATTACCTAGTGGAATATGTCAAAACCCAATGCTACGTTGCTAATAGTGAAAGAATTTGATATGTGGGGTATTATTTACATCGTCATGGTTTACTATATTTTTAAGAGCCTTTTATGTACGTGAAGTATAATCTAATAACAGTATAATGTCAGAATCATTACCAATAATTGATGAAAGATCATGCATGAGTATTAGAAAAATAAAAGGGCCTAATATCAAGCCCTGAGCGACACCTATATTAACCAGTAGTACGAATCATCATACCAGCGATAGTATTAATGATGTATCTATCCATTACTCGGAAAGTGTTACACTTCAATTTACGAACAGATAAAATGTTATCAAAGTAATATGTGACGGTAGAATTCCCACTGTAACTCGGTGCTACGAAGTTGAGTGCGATGATACTCGCAACTCGCCACGCACAACAGTTAGCCAACTACACATTACTAGACGATCTCTAGAAGTACACTGCAGGACAACATAATAATAATTGTCATTTATATTTTCTTCTTCCTGCTAATGTTGAAATATTACCGTTGACTGAATTGTTGAATAATTATCAACATTTATGCTTTCTTCCAGTAAGAACTTTATATTCCCTATATATTTAACGGTTACTTCCAATATTTTATCTATATCTTAATGCTGGTGAATTATTCACTTATTTAAGCGTTTAATATTGGGAGCGATATATAATTTTATATTATATGGATAACAAGACGTGTTCATAATTCATGTTTGTTTATTTACAAACAATACAGAATTTGGGTTATAATCACTGTAGTAAGGGCTAAATGTAACTTTGATTTTTTTTGGCATTTCTGTGTTTCAAAAAAACTCGGGGTTGATCATTAAACTAGTCAAGTTTAGTTCGGCCGACACATAGGTCACCCAAAACCTTATGGGAAAAGAAAGAAGAAGAAGTACTTTTCTTCAGAGAAATGTTTTGTTCCACTGCATGACTGACTTAAGAATAAAAAAGATCTTATTCCGTGAGAACACATCTATTTCTCGGTATAAACAGTATAAGTCAGTACTAGTATAGATTATATACTTTCATCCAGACCGGTACAGCAGATTTTGGCTGATTTCGTAAAAAACTTCCAAAATTTCACATTTTGTAATCTTAGTAGTATCCATTGTTACGATGGCCGCAAGTGTACATAAAGAGTAAACGGGCGGAGCGGGTCTCGTCGGGGTAGCGCGGCGAAATCGAGTTTCTTAACTATTCCGCTCGGACTGCGTTATATTATTGTCTTCATTGCAGTTCAAATTTCACGCGCGCCGCAAGCGTGTAGCTCCCGACACTGACGCCAATTCTTGTGAGTGTCTGTTTACACCGGCGACAGCACCTCGACAATGACACGACAGAACGATGCACGTGGAATACTGTACCTGTGACATTTTAAATCTTCACCACGAAAATACCAACACGAAATGACAATGACTGTGTCGCAGCGACGTCGTACAGTTAGACTGTAAATTGTCGTGTGAATGAAATATCTTTTTGTACATTTTTTTGCTACGTTTGCACACTAACGTCGCATGTCGATGTGCGACATTTTGTCGCGTAGTTGTTGCATGTGTGAACACCGAAGAGACACTAAAAATATTTTTAATTATAGACATAAAATGTAAGTTTATTTTAAATTAAATAAGTTAATGCTTGATTATAATCCTACTTAATAGTAATTGGCGACGAGGTCTTATATATTCAAATCATTTAGTTAGTAAAAGACTATGTACTCTCATCCTGAAGACTGACTAGGTGATAGCATTGGTCCTTGCTAGACCTTGAATGAAGTTAATCAACGAGAATAGTTTTAACAATTTTTAGATAAGTGTGATTATAATGTACTTATGTACACGCTAAACACCTAAAGCTTCATAGACTAAATTCTACTTTGATTTTTTTTATTGTCCATTACGATTTTCCTATACAGAATTTACACTATGTTAAAATTTGGAATGACATTAAAAACGCTAGTAAATTTCGCTTTTTTAGCTATGTTTACAAAGTCCAGTGATCACTGAACGCTTGAAAATTGAAATAAACTTTTAACGTCAAAAGGGTATTTTCTATCTTATCTTCATCACATTATCTATTTTATTATCTTCTCCTATCGATACCCTGCTAGATACATATGCGTTAATGGCCTCATCCAGTCCATCAGAGGCTCTGTACCAACAGTATAAAAGATGGTATTTTATTTAGTGATAAAGACCTCAACATACCACGTGCGATTAAGTGCAGTGACATTAAAATAGGCTTTGTTAAGCCAAAGAAAAAGATAATGCTATTAAATAACTTTAACTATATTACTGTAATATAACTTAATGAGCTCTACCTCTACTTTTCAAACATCAAATATTGCTTTGTCAGGGTGGTTTCTCATCTCGTGGTGGGAAGGTTTAAGCTTCATCACATTGCTACCTGACGGATTGGTTTAAGAGCCAAACAAAGCATCTCAAAAACCTTGGACGTGGTTTAACGCCTATCTTACAATAACGTTTATCTTACAATAAAAACCAAAACCATCAGATTATTTGCCCTTTGAAACATGAAACAATTTAAGTAATTACTAACTGCATTCGACACTTAATTCAATTGATCAACATCGGTGGACACAAGCCGTTAGGCTATTGCTCATCGGTTTTTAAGTCGATTGATTAAGTTCGCATTTGTAATGATAATATAATAAAAGTTTCATATGTTTCCGTCGACGGCAATATTCAGAATGTTCGCTAGTCTTGAACCGCGAACGATGCGGAGCGCGTCTAAGACGCTCCACCGACAAGCGTTCGGTCGTTTATGAAACTTCCGAACTTAGCATTTTTATTGCCGTCTGAAGAACTCTTTAGGTGTTCGGTGAATTAATGAATTGAATCCAAATGATCGTTTGGACCGGTCGCTGTTTGTTAGTTCTTTAAAGTTTACGTCGTTAGGACTCGAACTCCGGGAGCCGAGACGGAACTGTTAAGATACCTAACGTTTTAAACTCTCCGATTTTCTCTCGGTGCTCAGTGGCGCGTGCGATTCCAGCGTTATTGGTTTTTAATGATACCTCTACTCACCCAATAGGTTTATTTTATTTTATAAATCTATACATTTAATGAAACTGTGATTGGTTCCTTAGTACTTGAAACATATTTCACAAAAACCAAAATTTGGGATCTCCAGATTTGATTTTCGAACGATGAAGACGTTTAATAGACATTTTAAAGGCCCCTAATCATTAATAAACTGTAACACTTTATGGTTCATTGATTGTATGTAGTTATTAGGATGTTTTACCGAGGAAATTACTTGTGTAAATTTCCAAATATTTCATTGTGTATGTATGAATTGTTGAAATACGTGTCATCTGTATGACTATTTCATTGAACGGTTCGTTGGTTAACTGTTACGTTAAGTTTTACTGTTGTAATTTATTTATGTGTACAGCTAATTTAGTAGAACATAATATAAATCTAATAAATTGACTTTATGAGAACCTATTTGTGGTCAGAAAAACCGAAATCAATATTTCATTTAAAAGACTCTGGTGAAATAATTATATTACATAATCAATACGCAATAACCTGCATTATGCCATATGAATATCACGATATATGTCTTTATATATTGGGCTTATACAAGTTGTACTAAAACTCAATCACAGATTAAATAAAAAAGAATTATATCAAAAACTTTTTCACCACATGTCACCGTTTACGTGGTGCTTGTCACGTGAATCTAATAATAAAAGTTTCATAAACTAATCCTCATTAAGCGTATAATAATTAGCCCCACAACCAGATGGACTGACGACCTGAAGAAGACAGCGGGCATTTACTGAACTCAGAACGCTCAGGACCGGTCTCAGTGGCGCATATAAGGGAGGCCTATGTCCAGTGGACTTTCAAAGGCTGGTAGATAGATAAGCGTAGAATTCAGTCTTTCGTCGAATAAAACCAAATTATATTGTTAATTAACCTAACTCAAAAACGTCGGCGTTCCAAGAACGGACAATAATACAATGTATAGAACTACAAGATTTCAAAGGTAAACGTATTTAAAGCAGAAAATATTAGAATCGCCAATTTACCTCGATAATTTCCAATAACAAAGAAATAAACTGTATTTTAATCTAAACGATTTCAACTGAAATCGTTGAACTTATCGCTCTTTCTCGGTAAAGAACGACTTGGAACGACAAGAACATTCTCAAAACGTAAAGGTCATTAGAAAATACAAAGGAATTGTTGGAATGATTTGATTTGTGATATTATTCGTCCGTGGCTCGCTTTGTGCAGTTATAAATATTAAAAATATAAAGGTTTCACTCATTTTGTAGGTACCTTTCATGACGAAACTAGTGCACGTGACTAGCCACAGTAAATGTTTTTTTTTTATTTAAAAGTAGTTAGAATTCGATATTGATGTATGGACAGACAGAAATATATAAAAACTCTAAACGTTTTTATAAAAACACTTACACACTGATACCCCTCCAGTAGGATTCCCCGTGTCGCGGGCGCCATGGACAACACAAAGAACTAACGTCACTAACACCCGTGACCCGAGAACAAATATTTATCTGTCACATAAATATCTGCCCCGGCCGGAAATCGAACCCGGGACCCTTCGCTTCGCAGGCAGGGTCACTACCAACTAGACTACTGGGCTGTCTAATTTAATCTATATTTAAGTATTTTTTATTTTTCTGAATTGATGGTTGGAAATCAGTTTGTGAGCGGATCACACGGAAATCACTGAAATAATGAGATTGTACTTGGTAAACTCGTAATTTAGATATACAGAAACGAACAATAACTTAATACGTTAATTTACATGTGCGTAGTATCATTAGCGTGGCAGGAGTATAACAATTATCAAACACAGGAGTACTCTAACAAAATATAGTTGACGAAAAAGGTGAAAACCTTTTGTTTATTTTATTTAATTTCTTTATTTTATTTTATTTGTTTTATTTTACCTTCAAATCTCTAGGTATGTCTAAATATATTTTTTTACCGTCATATGTGTTAGTTATAAGGTATAAAGATTGGGACGGGTCGATATACATTAACGGCGAATTAATTTTGTGTATAACTCGAGTAATGTAGCCAAGCATTTAACGCCTTAATTTTATCGCGATAATTAAGGCGCATTCGGGAATTGATGCAGTTGTAGCAGAAACATGATAAGTATTGGTTACTGAGAAATATTAAATAGTTAACTTAATCTATAACTTAGAAATTATATAAGCCGTATGGCAACAATTCTTTTTTGTACGCTTGCTAACACTAAAAATAGAAAATAACGCGAAAAAGAAAATGAGGATGAAGGAAAATAAACGAAAAACATTTTCCCTTCCACTTATTACGTCGCAATGACAATTTCCGGCCGCCATGTTGGCGCGCTGCCCGCGATCCCGGATATGACGAGTTGATGATTTAAATCGCTCTGAGGTATGCCAAATCGATTGATTTATCGCGGTTCACTTAAAAATCGAGAACCTGTTTTGCCAGGATTGATATTTGTGATAAGTGTTATAATGATGAGAAATTAATGAGAAAATAAATAGCCTATAGAGTTTATAACATCAATTTTAAACACAATTTATAAAATATAAGAATATTACTTAGGATTTATAAAAATATATTTTGTACCATCTCCTAATGTCTAAAGCTTTCTGTGAAACAAATTTATGAATGATATCCGGAGTTGATTGGTTATCATAATTAAAATATTTCATAGCAAATCGAACCTAGAACAAAAAATAAATGAGGTATTTATCAATTCGTTAGTGAAGGTCGATTGAATAAATTCGCGGGTAGTCAAAGAACGTGAAGCGAACGCCATTAATCATCTGTGACACTTGTCAAAAACGGCGCCAAATTTAAATTAAAACGAATGAGACCCGTCCATATCATTGTCCTTGTTTATGTTAACTCAAAAACACCGATGGGAACAAAAAATGGAATGCAATGCAAAATACAAAATGTCAGTTATTTATCGAATTTCTGTTTGAAAGATTTATGTGTCCTGTTCTGAATGAAAGTCAGCATCTATCTCAATTGTGAAACGCATTGGCTCACTACTGAAAAATATTTGTGAAATTGATAAACTGTTGTGAAAAATATGACTATTTTTAAACGTTCGTACACATGACTCGCCCAGTTACAGTGTAATTAGTTTCAAAAATAAAATTAATGAGTGTTTTGCTTCGTGTGACAATGTGGGCGTCATTAATTATTTCGTAGTTAAAAAAATTCGTAATAAGTAGATGTGTAATTCTATCAAATGTTTTGTAGCCCATTTTATAGTACCTGCTTGCCGAAGAAGTTTTGGTATATTAAAGGCAGGGTTCGTTTGTCACGCGTAGTACGAAGTGCGTTTGGTAGTAGATGCAGATTCATCGAAACTACTAAAAGATTCTGGGCGCAATTCTCTTATCAAAATAACTGATGTTTAGTGCTGTGTTTGAATACAGATTACTTTACATCTTTTTAAAAATATCATAGAGTACTTGACTATTCAGGTTTACTGAATGTTTTTAATGAGATTGTTGACCTGTGGCTTCATTATTAGACCCTGGATATCATGTTAAACCAGATTACTTATCAGGCTAAATCAAACGATCCAAAAGTCGATCGTGTGTGTCATTTTATTTCAAAACAACTATGGTAATCCTACGTGTTCAACAGACTACTATATAAAGTTTCAGCTCAATCGACCATTGAGAAATGAGTGAAATTTACTTACAATTTTACATTATAAATTCTGGACAAGTGATACTGAATTAAAGCTTGTAAAATACTAACACCCCCAACCAGAGAATAAATCTCTATCACATGAACGTCTATACCGATTGTAAATGGAAACCAATACTCCTTCTTGGGTAATGGGAGCCGAGTAGTTCGAACGTTCGTTTCCCAAACGTGGGGGCGTGAGTTCGAATCCTGTACGCACCTCTTATATTCAAAAAGATATGTGCGTATTACAAGAACCTGCACACCTGAGAGTTCTCCAAAATGTTGTCGAAGGTGTGTGAAGTCTACAAAATCGCGCTAGGCCAGCATGGTAGTATATATCTTACACCCCTCATATTAGTGAGAAGACCCGGTCCAGCAGTAGGACAGTTATGGGTTTTCATCATAGATGATGACTTCTTATTAGAGAGGTAGAAATAACATGATCTCGGATACAGGTTTTACGCAATCAAATTAATTTAAATACACATATCATTATAACAAACAATAACTGTCCCACTGCTGGACTCGGATCTCACAACGTGGGGGCAGTGTAGATTAATTCATCATAATGATGAAGATATACGTTCTTAATCAAAAACACAAATACGTATATATCATTTATGAAAAGTACAACACGCTGTAGAATTAAAAAACCTGTCCCTCACATCGTTTAATTCAACATTTAATACTAATGTACATTATATACAGTGGTAATATTTTTTTAATCACACTAATCTGAGGCGAGCAGGGCGCGCGGGTAATGTCGCGCGACGCGATGACTGATGAGCGGCCGCGGTACTGGACAGAGGCACGCACTCAGCGGGGAGTACGCAACGTTTTCTAGTGAAAAGTGAGTTAGTACTCAACGTGTGGTGTGTGTGTTATAATGTTATCCAACCATCTCTCATGGATAACGTTCATAGTTGCTCACATTTATTATCTCTTGACTTTTTAGTTTTTCTCCATTATACATAAAAAATTGTCGATCAATTTGTGAAGTTACTGAAATACAAATACTTGTATTACTTATTGTTACTTTAGTTGTATACTCTCTTACATACTTATTACCTTATGTACTGCCGCCTACAATATTAGTTTGCCTTTAACTGAGGCGACTTTAACATTCTCTGTAACGTTTTCTCTAATGTGCTTGAATTAGTGTTTAGTTTGTTGATGCAACGAAATGAAAAAAAAAATAGTAAAAACTTTATAGCTAAGATGATTAAACACCATGAAAAAATATTGTGCGGTTGGATCTAGAAGGACAGTAGTACCATCGGGTTTATATCAAATGGTACGAAACATAGCGACGGCAGAGACTCAAAAATTAACGATGATCTATAATCTTTGAATGTAATTTAGAAGTACCTATAATTGCAAAGATTCAGTTTTTATTCTCATTGTTAGTACTTTTCATGTCTTCCCATAAAGATTAACACGTTGTTAACGTCTACAGATTTATTTTTAAAACATTATCCTCATTCAATTTAGATAAATAAAATAATAAATTAAATGTTTTAAAAATAATAAACACGCTTTTATAATACAAAAAAATAGCTGTTTTGTAGTTCAGCCTAGATCCAAACAAACAAACTAAGAAATAATACAACATAAATAAAAGCTTTTAAAAATAGTCAGAATACAGGAGCTGCGTTACCCTTGTCTAGTGCGTAAGGTTTAATACTTTTTAGTTGCGTTCGGATACGCGAAAAGTTTACTGTCGTTTTTACAAAATGGCAGCGTTTTTCATCGTTGTATCTGTACTCACAATTAAAACTAATCGTGACATTTGGCTCTTTCACAGTTTTAATTTAATCTTCGTTGTCCTTTAATCACAGTTATGGATTTGTAAATCGTTTTAAAGTTTTTATTATTTAAAAGTTAATGAAGATTTGTTTGACTTAATGTTACTAAGAGTTTTCCAAACCATGCATCTCTGCTGAAATTTAAATGCGAATTTAAATTTTTAGTCCCAGTGTGGGCAACACTGGTAATTTAAAATTCTACGAATAAATATAATGGGCATTTATTCGATACTTAAATAAATATTGTTTTAAGAATCAGTCAATTAATTTAGTCATTGTGACAAACTGTTTCATTCCTGGATCGGACCTTCCCAATATGCTCTCCTAAGGCCCTGTTAAGGCCCCACTAAGGCCCTAGTAAGACCCCAATATGACCCCATTCAGGCTCCAATAAGGCCAAAAATCATTAAATGCAGATAGCTAAACTTCACGTAATTTTGAGATATTATTTAATAATTCTAAAATAAACGAGTCTCTCACGGATATCAAATACATGGATATGATAATAATATTTTAATACGTAGATGAGTTACTAACATGTGAGTGACACCTACTTAGTAATACCAGTATTAGTGTAATACGATCATGGCTTGTCGTGCTTCATACGGTTAACCAGCAGAAAACATCCGTACCGCCGAATACAACTGTTAAATCATCACTCAGAATAACACCGTAACGGTACTGAAGAGTAAATATTTCCAAATATAATAATTACTCACGTCTAAAGAATCTGTACGACAGCGCGATCCAATTAAAATAGAATACAAAACCCCATTATGTCACTTCACAGTCGATATTAATTACGGCAAATGTACCCATACAAGATTTTCGCCTCTCAAAAGTCGCGGCTGTCGCACTACGAGCGATGGAGTGGAGACTGTTTTACGGTATTTATTTATTTATAAATATTCCTTATTACATATTATATTATTGTACTAATCTATATGTATAAAAGAAAGTCCTGTTAGTTAC
>DWPA01004320.1:0-12954 GCA_018251375.1 Calpodes ethlius | reverse complement strand
ATTTAAATTACTTATTTCTGATTATGACTGATAACTTCGAAACGTGTTCTCGTTTCTTGTTATTTTAAAACGATAATTCGCATAGCGGCATCTCAATGGATGTCCGTTAATGCGTGGGTAGGCTCACGACAGCCTTGCGATGTGTCACTTTGGTTCATTAAACCCAATAACACAATGGATCAATTCACATTCATCATTGCTTTGTACTGTCTTGTACTGTTAAGAGCAGTTACATGACAAATATAATGTACAATTCATACCGTTAAAAGAGACATGTCATGTATGGTCGTCATATTTCATAACTGTCTCACAGCTGGGCTCGGGTTCACAGTTTTTAAGTTCTCATAGTCTGAGGACTACAAGCCTTGATACATCACGCTAGTCAAATGTAGATTGTCTTCACACATGTCTTCACATTATGGAGAATTTTCAGGTGTGCAGGTTTCCTCAGTATAATTTCCTTTAAATGATAATTACCCAACTTGCCTGCGTGCTGGAGACCAATGTTCGAACCATTGGGCTATCATTATGAATATAATACGAGTAAAAAGATAGTACATAGATAGATAGATCAGTATGATCTAACCTTATGTGTATCACATTATTAAGTTATGTATTAAGTTAATAGTATTATCTTTGTTAATAATAATATTTTTTATTTCATACCAAGACCATAAAGCAATCAATTTCACTACATTAATGCTTGTGATAACACATAATTTGTCACCAAGGACATTCTTGTAAAATTAATAATTATAAAATGTAACCTTTGTGTAAGTTATTCAAAAGCTCTGTAACGATAAAGTTACTCTTCTCTTATACATATATTTTAAACCCTAAGTATGAGTTCATGGACATTGCATGAAGGAAGTACAGGAGCATTCATCCCAACCCTTTTTAAATATCGCATCATAATGCATTGTAGGAGGACAGATGATGTGTACTTTGATATGACACTGATACAGATTGTACGACTTATATAAGATACGTCATTGCTTACAGTAGTTAATTAAAAGTCATTATTTAACTTGCAACTTGACGGCTCCGTCGCCTAGTTGGTAGTGATCCTGCCTGCGGAGCGATGGGTTCTGGGTTTGACTTCTAGCCGGGGCAGATATTTATGTGACAGATAAATATTTGTTCTCGGGCCTATGGATTTGGTGACGGGTTATTTGTGTTGTCCATGCCACCCGCGACACTTACTGCGGGAATATGAGTGTGTTACCGTTTATTTATTATTGTATTTATTTGCAATGTTTATTAGTAAGTTTGTTTGGGTGAAATCTTGCAAGCTGAATTGAAACCACATCCTCTTATCCTATGAAGTTAAAATTTGATATACTGCTTTAGTTTCGATGACAATACATCTTTATGATAAATATGACCTGGTACTAATTTTAAGGTTGGATCCAGACGAGGGAACGCTTCAATGTTGAACAGCTCAGTACTAAATTCAATAAGTATAAAAGTGTTTATTTAGTTTTCTAAAACTATTAATATTATATTGACATATTCTAACAAATTATCGTATCAAATACAGGTAATTTGTATATTCGTCAATACAGGTCAAATCTTACAAGATGAATTAGAACTTGTATTATTCTAAGTTGAAATTTTACAAATTGCTTTAATTCCACTGACAAATAATTATTATAAGTATAACTTGATACTACACTCAGGATTGTTTCTAAAAAAAGAAACTCCAATAATTAACAGTTTACTTCTTAAAATGTTTACGCTACAAAATCGTGTTTCTAGTAATTTTAATTAATAAAATTATAATTAATTATGTTCCGAATATGTTACGGTCGCAATATCTGCTTGATTACGGCGATACCGTTATGGTTATTTGGAGATTTCAATGCTTGTGTGCAGGCGCATGCTACAGTGTACGGCCGGACGGTGCGAAGCGCGCGCGCATGCCTGCGCTCAATACTACATTGAAAACATACGTGGATTTATTTGTAATTGTTATTTAAAACAACAAATTCACTTAAATATACAGTCCATCTTCGTTATAGTGTGTGTGTCATAAGATGACGTGTCGATCTTTAGTGTTGTTCTTTGGTGAGTTTGTGAAAAGTGTTTTACGTCATAGAGTAAAAGTGTCGGTGTATTTTCGTTGTTAATAAATATGGCAACTTGTACATATATGACACATTTTATTTTGTAAAATTATGCCTGAAATGTAGCATGAAATAATCTAATAAAAATAAAATTACAAAATACATTTTTTATGGAATTGCAATTTCATCTAATTGGACGCTTAATTTATTTTATCCCCGGAATTTATATTTCTCGCAGGATTAAATAATGTATATATATATGATAGGTATATTTTTTTTAACAAAATATTTAATTTATTTTAAATATTCTATCAATTCATTAGAACATAATAAGCTTAATCAATTCTAATATCAATTACGATTACAGCATATAATGTGAAAAAAAAACATTTGCTTAATATTCTAAGTAGGATACTTAAAGTTATTTAATTTTACATTTTTTTTTATAATAATAACCAATGTTTATCCCTACTATAGTATTATAAATGCGAATGTAAGTTTGTTACACTTTCACGCAAAAACCAATCGTCGTAAAACTTTGTACATACATTTTAAAGGTATTAAAAGAAACAGCTATACTTTTATTCAAATAAAAAAAAAATGCTAGCGATAAGCAGGTAAAAGTATTTTATAGTTGAACAAAATATTTTTTTCCGGGCACTGGTGGTCACCACCCAACCACTTCTGTAACACAGGTTTTTTAACCCATACCGAACCCCAGGCTCAAAGTAAGGACAAAAGCATCACCACTAAATAAATCGTACCTAATTTATATACATTTGTGAGAGCAAATAAACATATATATTACTTCTAGAAATTCACACGGAAAAATCGATTTTGTTTTTCACTTCAACTTTTATATATTCAAAAGCTATAAATTCCACGCGACCTTACGATAACAAATTGTTGCATCTAATAGATATTTGATTGATATTGCATTTTGTATCTTTTATTTTCCATACGAGTGAAATTCAAATAAACTTGTATATCGCGAAATACTTTCTACTTGTGGCGAATAGCAAGCCTCGTTCTTCTTATGATGTTATTTAAATACGTCATATCGAAAGGCTATATATAGATCATTATAGATATATATAACTTAAAACCACATTCAAATCAGTTCAGCACTTTGAGAAATTAGTGGCAATGAACGGTTATACAATAAAACAAAACAAAAAACTAATAGAAATATTATTAAAGGACATATTGCAACAATTAATACTTTCAGTGATATTTTTTCTATAATATCTTCCATGTACAGACATTGATCAGATTTTTTAAGTTTAGATTACTGGAAAGATCTGGTCAGAAGTCTGCCAATCCGTATTGAGCCAGTGACGCGGGCTGATTTCCTACTGACAACATTGTGAGAAGTGTCTGTCAGGAAGATATTCCTAAGTTGTAGAGGAAAAACTATCATTTATACCACAGTGACACTCGTGTTGGAAATTTTGTTAGTATCTCATTCTCATGGATACTCACAGTCATATGCACAAATCTTTCATAAGTGTCATTACAGAAAAGAAGCTTTAGCGCTAACGTATCATTAATTTAATGACGCCGCAGAAAACTTTACGGTGATTATTGTGCCTGAAATGCAAATTATCGGCCAGTTTAACACTTTGTTATGTTATTTTAATTGTTCATTAAAATATAGTGTATTCGTTTTTCTGTGCAACGATATAATGAACAATTACAATTTAAAGTTATGTTAAATATCTATAGACCGTGTTTGCAACCGGTTGTCATATTAGCAAATTAGGTATTTCATTCAATTTTAATTAAACTCTTCCTTAAAAAATACTCTCATCTTGCTGTATATTGGTATAAGCGGCAACCTATACTGGCTGGCTAAACATATAGAATTGACTCTGTTGCTACTTCTAGAAAAAAAATTAAGAATACTACATCTGGAAACATTGCATATACTTAGGAGGAGGCAACCATGTTCAACATACTTTATATAACATAGTAGTAAAGTAGTTGTCGTCAAATTAGAATAAAACTTTCGTTAAAAATTACAAATACCTATTCCGAACATTAAGTTATTGTTATACAGATGGCATATTATGTATAAACGATTTCGGATGATTTCACCCCTCAGTCTAATTCAGTCGTTATGTAAAAGTATGTATATAAGTTTAAATTTCGAAGATGAAATGATGGAAATATGAGATTTTCAGTTTACCCTATGTGTTATATCTTCTTACTAGATGACTAAAATTTTTTTTTTATATATTAATAAATGTTTTTAAATGTAGCTAGCTGGTAATATTAAATTTTCTAACTAAAACCCATAGAAAAGATCAAATGTCTTCAAACTAGAAATATGTATGATATTATGCTAATAATCCAAACACTGGTTTGACATTTCACTTTCTATATTTTTATAAAACTGAGTTTTACATAATCAAGTCCAAAAGTTAACTTTGTTGACGATCTCAATCATCAATACTATATGAAGCTTCAAATTATATTAATTAGAAACTACACATGCTCGTGATTATACCAGGAAATTATTCCTGCATGTTTGTAATAATTCTCTCCGGATATTGTAATGACACGAATGAAAACGAGCATCCGAAATAACTCACGGTACAGTCGTTTGGAACGAGTCAGTGGTAATTTCCTTCAGTTAAAAAAAAATATGGTTTTATAAAACGTTTCTTAATAAATTTATTTTATTCACTGACCCAATTATTCGAAATCATTCGATTCCATTACATTTCAATTAGAGAAGATTAAGACAAAAAAATAATTATTAAAAAAAAATATTTTTTATTTAAATTGGTTTAAAGACTTTCATATTGTTTTTAAGGATCAACTTTGTATTGACGGATCCTCTTAATACGGTTTTAGTGTATATGCTAATTTTACTCCTTTGCCATTCCATTTCATCTTTGATCATTTTTTTTCTTACTGTAAATTTTTGTTATAAAAGAACTATAATTTTTTTTTATCAAAACTATCGTTCAAACTTTTTAATGAAAATCCTGTGATTGATAGTAACTTAAAATCATAATAGTTTATCTCTTAAAAATCATTTGATTTTACTCATACTCACTTTTGTTAAAATCCTGCTAAATGGATAGCGATGATTTAAAAATACAAAAAACAGCTTTATTCTCGAATACCAATAAATTGCAGCTCCTTACAGCTGTAATTGCCGCCAAAAAATCTAAAGAATCAAGTAACTGTCACAGACTAACAAACCACACATTAGCGATACCATCATGATAGATAAAAAAGTGTAATCAAATAATATTTTTAAGTTCAAAGAAAGAAATCAATATGTTGGTACATAAAATGATTTATTTAAATAAAAATAAGTCATTACATTTACTTGACATTAAAAATCAAGTCAAATTATATTGGCTTACTAAAAGAATTTTCCATCATGGCAATTTAAAGATTTCAGTGTTCTAATTCATGAGCCTTAATTATACTCTTCAAAAATACCTTTCAGGAATTTCAGCTAATAATCATTTCTCCCAAAACTAATTAAGGCATATTAAATATGATTAGAAGCTGTTCAAATTGAAAGCTGAATGCCCAGTGAATATCAATTAAATATATCGGTACTGCGTAATATTTCTCCGTAAATAAAATCAGATGTTGTAACATCGTCTTTGCGTACAGTTCTACGGCTTCGCTGCAGTTAATTTGAAACGAAAAATTCCACATAAATTAAAATTATTGGACATTCTGATGTCGATCAAAGGACGATCTAATCACGTCAATTGTTTCGGAATTGGTCGGCGGCGAGAAGCCGAATAGACGCGGCCACTGAAGGGAGCTAAATTACTTGAAGCCGAGCAACAGAATAAATGTCGCCACAAATTAAAGAATCGTTCCACGCAAATAATCTTCTCTCGGAGACTTAAGGCACTTGTTGTAACTTGAACTACGGTACTGTCGAGTATCAGAATAGATTTTGCTACTTTGGCTAACATTTCTTTTTTTTATATTATAGGTTACATAAACAATTACGGCCAATGTTACTAGTGTCCATGGGAAAGTTTTGAACGGCATAAAAATTTCTAACGTTTCGATTGACAATTAATTTCTCTTGGATTGGACCATTGATGAGTTGAAGCCATTGATGTCTACGGGTGTTGAGTATTTTGTCAATAAAAAAAAATAATGTTACGGTTTTTAAAACAATAAAAAGGAATAACTATGGTGCCTAATAAAAGTAAATAGCAATTGTTTCGGATGAGGGGCACTGGTTTCCTAAAACGAAACAAGAATGGTTTAAATAAAACGAAAATAATTTGTGTTTTGTCCATGTCATTATACTGACTTTTTTTTGTTTTTTCTAAAATTGAATTTCGAAATTTTGTTTTAGTTTTAGTACAACAAAATGCGAAGTGACTTGAATCTTATGTCTGGGTTATATATGGTGACTAATTTCTAATTTTAAGATGCTAATATCTCTTCCCCCTATCTTATTCCATGTATCTGAAAGAGACGTAAGTTCTATTTGGAAAGTGATATAATAATATTAAAACTTAAATTAGTTAGCATTTAAACTCTTATAATGTCGTACAATTTTATGTGAAACTTTGTATACTTCAGAACGAATTGCCAACCAGGGCAACATACACAATACATTATAATTTGATATTACAAGAATTACTGTGAATATATTAGTTCTGCTAAAAAATATATGTAACAATTTTCCGCTGTGTGAAAATTTAGATTTGTTTGATCTAATAGTATGAGTTCAGCTCCGATTTTCATTCAAACGTGTTGATTAGTTTGTTATTTCGTATATTTTCATGAGTTACACCTCCCAAAAGGTAGTTACAGGATAAAAATCCTTGAAAATTTGCATATTTTATTTAAGTTTCGATGACAATGCATTTTTGATCATATACACACTCTTAGGCGAGGGAACTGCTGAATATTTAAAAAACAGCCATGCTTTGCTTTTGAGCGCGGTCTAAAGACGCACTTTTAATTTTTAATTAATTTTGTCTATTAACTTATTTTGTTACAGTCGTATATTTATCTATCTTTTTATATAATTTACCTTAATTCTATATGTTTGGTTTAGCCACGGATTATTTTAAACAGATTTTATTACATTTTTCTTTTGTTTATATTGTTGTGTTATATGTTATATTTCATTGTATCTTTCTTACTGTTGCAATATTTTTATAAATAACGCAAAGACTCCTCAGTCCTCATCCAACTCGTTATACGTCTTAGGTAAAACCAGTATTTAAGCCACATGCCCTTGGGCGTTTAATGGGCTGTTTTAAAAGGCCCTCGCTCCTGGCTCTATTAGGAGGATTTCGCTCTTTTACCTACGCGGTCTAAAGTATTTTTATAACACGTGTATCGCGGGCCGATCATTATTTTCACAATGGGCGCAAAGTGCCAATTAGTAAAAGCTTAAATGTTGATATTTTATTTTTGTTACCAATGTTTTTGAGTCTCTTTTTATTTGCTGTCACATTGGGAATCAATTTTAATATTTTTATACGTTTTTAGTAAGCATAACGTAATTTTGTTTCAGGTGTGTTAGCAATATGTTGTCGAGTAGGCTGCGATGAAAGTAACAAATATGATAGGTAAGTTAAATACTTTTATTTTCTTGGCCGTTCATAATACGGTTACATTTATTTTTATTTTTATTACTAATAAGTATTTTATTTTAACTGAAGAAAATCCATTCATTCGATTACTTTTATTTGGTTTTTTTCATAAATGAATACATTTTAACTATGTCCTAACTCCTCATTATCAAAAAAAAAAATACTTTTTATATTTTTTTTTATCTGTCCATCATTATAATTTTTTAACTCTGAGTTTTTATGCACTATTTAGTTTAGTAAAGAATTTGTAACCAGATTCGAAGGAAATATATATAAAAAATAATTAAAAATACATATTATTGCCCTGAATTCACTGGAATCTTGATAAAGAAAGTAGCATGTATAATATGCAAGCGAACAAAGACGAGTGCACACACTCGAGTAGTCAGTAGCTCGGAATAATATTTATACCAACATTTTTGAGAGTTCCTCCTCACTTACTGGATCCAATATGAGAGATTCCCGGTATCAATTTTATATCAATAGAAAATATTTACTTGAAAATTTAGTCTGCGACTTCGTACATTTCATCTGGTATTGTAAATTGAATATAGGATACAGATTTCAACTGGGGCAATTTGTCATATCAAATTTACATTCTTAATACATTATTATTTAAAATAATCAAGTACTTTGAATTGTATAAAAAGCATTTTTTTTAAACCACAATCACAGAATTAGAATAAGTTTCACAATCTAATGGTACTTATTATTCAAACGTTACCAAAGCAAAGGCACAGATTAGTAATACAACAACATAGTTACATTAAAAAATAGTAAGTATGGTAAGTGATAAGGTAAATTATAAGATAGGTTGAAAAAAGGTTGAAAGTATTTTTTTTTATTTTTTTTTTGTAATTACTCTAGACCAGGGGTTCCCAAACTGTGCGCCGTAGAAAGTAAAGAGGAGCGCCGTGAGTCAAAGTCGATCCACATAATAATAATTGAGATCGATAAATCTTTTAATCGTAATCGTTTAATCGTAAAGAACATAGCGTCGTAAAACTTCGTTTCGACTAAAATGACACAAGATTTTAAATTTGTAACAATTATCTATATCTTTGAACTGTTTCTTTTACAAATTTAATAGCTAACTTGAGTAGGGCGCCAAGAGAAAATACTAATCTTCAAACTGCGCCGCGAGCTGAAAAAAGATTGGGAGCTCCTGCTCTAGACAAGTATTTTACCATGAAAATATATGGTTTAATATTCCGTTGTAAGTAGTTACTTACATGTATTTTTTCGTTATCACAAATAATGAGACCTATTTGCAAAGTGCAGTCAATGGTAATTGATGCATAATGGTTCACTGGAATGAAGATAGAGTACCTACTTGAATTAAATGGAATAGCCACTTGTTTGTGCGGATACGGAAGTTAATAATGTATGTAATTTACTTAGTAATTATTCGTACAAAATTTGACATAATTTGAACGGTTTTTATTCAAACACTTTTGATCATGACTGTACCTATTTAGGGAAGAGTTTCAGGATAAATAAATTAAATCTAAAATGGATATTTTATATAAAACATTTATACTTTTGCATTGCGCTGAAAATCCACCAGAAATGTGTGAAGGAGCGAGGCGTTACGCGAAAAAAAAATTACCTATGAGATTACGTCATTACGCGAAGTTAAAAAAATGAAGTAGTCCTATTGCATATTTTTTTATGTACCTAGTAACTTTGCAAATCTCTGGTGGACTCTCAGTTTTAGAATACCCTGTGATACGAAAGGATATGTCAATAAACAAGCGATGTATCGCAAACATTGACGACTCAAGTATATTTATCTCTTACATAACTAGACATAGGCTAGATCTTACTAGGAATCGAACCTTCAATCTATTGCTCCTCAAGCAAGTTTCTACTGGACCTATGCTATACAAGGACTATTATTTTCAGTTACGCCCTTATTCGTCTGTTTCCAACCAAAACCTCTCAAGTAGAAGCCATCAAGAATTTTGATAAGCCCGAACACCAATTGGAGTTTCTGAAGAGGAGCAGAGGATTCGATGATAGCACAGATATTCTTATCCCATTGAGTCGCATACAATTGGTGCAAGACTTTGCCCAGTCCGAGCATATAAGATATGAAGTCAAGCCAAATTACGGCAGGTATATACAATTCACTGTATGGTATGAAAACAAACTTAGTTTTTTTAACTAACGGAAATAATAGTCGGGATAAATTTCTACCTCAAAGCAAGAAAGTATTAATGTTATGTTCGACTACTGTTATATTTTGTAACATTATCATCGTCACAAGAGTGCATGTCTATCCCACAGCTGGGCTTTGATAAAGAGAGTAGATTGCCTACACTGCGAAACCAGTAAAATTTTGTAACAATTTTTTTTCTATTTCCACTTTTCCAACTTGAAATAAAATGTATCCAACTGCTTCGTGTTTCAATAAAAAGCTTTTGAATATAAAATAAACAAAGTCAGTAAATTGCCATTTGGTTTATGTAACAGTCGTTGATTCCTGAGCTACCCCCGTAAAATACTGAGTACTGAAGTTTCCTACGTCGTTGCGCATAGCGAAAAGCGTGCATAATAGGTACTAATTTCCTACTAATTAGTGTAAAGACGCCAACGCGCTATTAAGATGCGAGTAAAATGCATGAGAAATAACATGTATTACGTTGAAGCTAATTAGTAACAAATTTAATTGCATCTCTTAATGTTTATATCGGATTTAGTCGAATGAGAACTTATAATACTTGTTATTAAATGTACTGTAAAAGTTATGCATAGGTCTAACAAACCGAATATAATTTATTAAATTTCATCTGAATAATTGTTTAAGATCCATTAGGCAAGTAACTAATCTAAGGTATTTTTAAGGAAGGAATGATGTATAGTGTTTCTGGGTGAAAATAAATCACTTTCCGACTAAACATCGTAGACTCAACATACTCTAATAATACTCCGATTCGAAACACGCCTTGGTGGTGGTATGTATGTTGGTGTATACTTGAATTTACTGTAGTGCATGTTTTCCTTTGTGGGAAGTATGAAAGTACCGTCATGTCTTAAAGTATATACCATCGTACATTTTAATCGCGGATTGTTGCAAAATAGACTAATGATAAAAATGGAAATAAGAGATATAGCTTAGAAGTATAATATATATGACTTATCCTTGTATCTATGGTTAAGTTGAAGTTAACTAAAGTAATAAATTGAGCAACGAATACGTATTCTAATTTTGATAATTCTCACTTCGTCCAAATTCTTAGCTATTGAGTAAAATGATTTGCTTCAGTAATTACTTTTACTCAAGTAATGAAAGTTAAATCAAGAGTGAGTGTAGATATAAGTGTTAGGTTTCGAGTAACTTGTTTTCCTGTTTATGGTTACACCACAGATATTATTTTACATATTCGCTAGCTGTTGATATAATGTTATTTGAATCGTTTCCTGTCGTTCTTAATATTCTATCTCTATCTATCTAAGTCAACTACGCAACTACGGTCAAAAAGTCAGTGTTTGTTATTATTTTGCTTCCTAATTATGTTTATGCATCGATAGATTATTGAAAACGTCCCTCATATATTCGTGTTTTTACTCGTAGAGCGTTCGAGTCTTTGCAGCGCACGCCGAAGAGGAGAGTTTTACGAGGATTCAACTTATATGAATATCACTCATATTCAGCTGTGAGTTATTTGATGTTATTATTTGGTTTGTGAGTTATATAATTATTACGACTATTACTAATTATGCATTATAAATAGGCTAAAACAAATTGATAATCTTTACTTTTTTTTGGTTGCTATTGACGAATTTTAATATTAGGTATGAAAATGTATTTTATACTTTATTACGATGGTATTGAACATTTTTGTGTGCTAATTATATAGTATGGTATAGATATGAAAAAGTCTATGGTTTCAAATGTATAAAAGGAAACTCTCAAGATAGCTAGATTTGCGATTGGTCAGTTCAGAAGTAATATTCTTACAACTACACAACACCATATGCATAGCATTTCTACGAAACAGTTTAAAAAATAAAAAAAACAATCGAAACTAGCGTATTAAATCATATCTTCCTTTAATTTTCACCAATGATTATGGATTTATTTGGACTACTGGAAAACATTGATTAATTTAAAGTTACTATTATTGAAATCGGTTACTATGTATTAATTAACCAACACGGAAATCATCCGATGCTAAGTTTTCACTCGCACATAAACATTCGAACATCGAAGGCTTCATAAAGAAAACTTTTGTGGAACAAAATTAGTTAAAAAATTGTAGTTTTACTTTGCCCTTACTTTACTATTTATCTTATAACCGAATTTCAAGCAAATAAATATGTCCATGACCACTAAATGAGCGTCGACCTAGATTTTTATGTCTGTCCTAAAACTTTTAACTCTCTATTACAATGTCGAAGAGGCTTCATTCGTTAAATATGTTAAGTATATTGAGCCTTGCATTAATTTGTATAACTTAGCGTTATCATCTTTATTTGTAATCATAGTTGTTCATGGCCAGTATTTAATTATTAATTAATTAAGTATTATTTAAACAAAAATAGGTACGTAAACATTTATTTATAGCCCGCTCATTCATTTTATTACTTTAATAAATATTAGTATAAAAATATTAAAGATTTGATGTTCATGTTATCTGTATTATTATACTTTAAGCAAGTGTCATTTTATGGCGCGAAAAAAATACTATTTATTTTTTTAGTGTCCTTATATTATCTGTTCATCGAGGGTAAACGGATCAGTGTTAACATAACATAAAAAGTTAGAGTTTAGGTTGGAAAAAAACTCGATTAATTACGTAATTATGATTTAAAACTTTGTTTTTTATTTCATAGATACTAGACTTTATAGAGACCACAGCGGCCAGACATCCAGACTTAGTTAAAGTAGAAAACATAGGAAAGAGCTACCAGGGAAGAAGGATGAAGCTGGTTAAGATATCGCAGGATCACAACGCGGGAAACCCAGCTATATTTATTGATGCAGGTATATATAAGATCATTATCATCATCATCATCAAAACCCATAACTGCACAACTGCTGGGCAAAGGCTTCCTCACATCTATAAGGGATATATATAAGACTATCTAATGTTATGTACGTAAAATTCATGTCAAATTATTGGATTTTAAACGTATTGTTTCAAAATATCATGATATCATTATAATAAAATTATAGTACTATATGACATAAATTATTAAACTTTTTTATCATTGATGCTTTGATACCAAGACCACATTCGATACCATAATTTTATAAAGTATATTGCAGTTACTGATAT
>DWPA01004319.1:0-12955 GCA_018251375.1 Calpodes ethlius | reverse complement strand
TAACCTTAGGTATTGTTAAGATTGCTAAATTAACTATGATTCCTACAAGTTAAAATGAGAATGTTAAAAAATTATTAAATTAACAACCTTTTCGTAAAATATACATTACACTTTTCTGATCAGTCTTGAAGGCAATTTTAAAATAACCCCACACGGTGGAGCGTGAGCTTGTTTACGACCTTTTCTAACCCATTTATGCTGTTTATAAATAAAAACTCATATGAATGAAATAACCTGAGTATATTTGTAAGATATGTCAATGGAGCTACTTAAATAAAAACGTATAATAATTGTTAATTGTAGAAACTCTCAGTCTGCATTTGGTCTAGAACGCCGTTACAGTATACGTACGCAACACGCTGTATATCAAATATGGTTACAGGGACCATTCACACATCTCGCATCAACCCAGCTATGAGGAGTACTACGACACAAGTAGCTACCCTTATCCGCCTTATGAAGCACAGTGGGATGGCCAATACTTCTATGATGAATGCGGCCTTACGCCCACAGAGTATGAAAATATCGTCAATAAGCGACGTTCGTCTGTTGTACAGTTGCCTCAAATGCCGCCTAAACAGGTAACTATTTTAAAGTATACTATATATTACAATAATTTCAACCCAATATTACCGATTGCACGTACTCAGGAGACGAACAATTACGACTATTTGTCTTCAAGGGCACACATTGGCGGGCACTTCACAATATTAGTAACGATTACAAACTCTTACTAGCAGCCTGAGAAACGACTCGTCTTGTTCCGGCTTGAATTCCATTACTTTCTTTTTTCTATCTTTTTACGTGGCTAGCAATGCGTCTGTGCCTTTTTTGTCTGTGGTTTAATGTCACTAATGAGCAACGGTATCAACATACCAGTTATCAGACTAGTGGCTCGTCTGATCGTATGTCGGCTGATTACATCCAAAAATAGTTTAAGTATCTTTTTTACCAACTTAATTTTATCTACCTTAATCTGCTTACCAGTATTGGGATATGCATCACGTAAGGCTGGATACCCGCCGTACGTCGGGTTGTACGGTGGAGAAATGGGGGAATTAATTAAAATATTATTTATTTTCAGTTACCGCCTTCGTCACGTTACTCGGATTACAATGAGATGGCGCCATATAGACCACGGCCGCGACGTACCGCGGCCAGTCTACCAGGTGATTACCATTTTTTTTGACTATGTAAAAATACAACGAGCGCTAGGACTTTCTAAAATTCTCTATTTCTACATAACACTCCATTTAACGTCGTCTTAGTCGGGTAAACGTACGTTTCACCCAACATTAATGATCCCTTAGTAGAAATCTTTCCTATAAAAATAGGGCTCCCGGCTTAGATTTTGGACCACGGCACTTTATGCGACAGATAAATGTTTGCTCTCACGTTGTGAATGTCAGTTATATCTTATTTGTCATTCATGCCTCCTGTGATCAAGAAATCCTGAAGTATAAGTTTGTGAGTGTTTATTATTTATAATATATTTATAACAATAAATGTTGCAGCGACGCCATCGTCAACTCCGAAGCGAGGTCGGGCGTTGCCATTGCCGCCGGGTAGTGAGTCGAGTTGGACGAGCGGCGGCCGGCGCGGGCGCAAGCTACCGCGTCCCCCGCACACTCCGCGCGTCCAGCCTACTCCTCCCGCGCCCGCTCCGCAGCCAGCGTATACTGCGCCTGCGCATACTGTGCAGTCTACGCTCACGCACACCCACGTGCCTTACTCACAGGGTCAGTTTCTTTTCAATGTCTTCTTATGAAAAAAAATTGATGTAGCTAAGTTAAAGCTACTGTCTAATAATACTATCTCATGGATCAATTTTGGTCCTAGGTTAAATAAATAATCGTACACAAATTATTATTACTTGTATACGTAATATAAGGTATATTTCGAAACGTGGAAACTGACATCAAGATTTGCCAATTTCAACACATGTCCAACTAGAAATGTATTTTACACTAGAATTATCAACCACAGCGAATTATCAGAAGCCTGTTCCAACGTAAGGGGACAACCCCATTTCTAAAAGGGTAAATGTACTTTTTGTAGACAAATCACATGAATAAATTATATACTAACGGAATATGCACTCGATGAAATTTTATACCACTAAGGTAGCGATACATTTGCAAAATAAACGAAATATGGTCGTGTGATACCTGCGCAGTTGCGCGATTGGTCGCTTTTTCATTGAATGACTCGACACAACTTTATTATTGAACTGGTGCTGCAACACTGCACTTATAAAAAATGTCAAAACATTACTTAACACTAGAAAATTTAATGGTTTGGTGGCAACTTTAATTTATACCCCACACATACGCTCACATGGACATTTCCATGTGTATATAATACATATATAAGATGTCGCTGGAGTGTCTTCCAATGAAGCACATTGCATTGCTGAAATAGCTTGCGACGTGGTCTTGCCGCTCTCAACAGGCGTCCTCAAAAACAGTCGTGCAACTGTATCGCCACAAAAAGTAACCTTAACCTCAAGAAGGTGACCTCAGTATTTAGAACCGGATAAAAGCGGATCAGTCAAGTTACTACTCATCAGAATATGAACTGCCAACTCAAATGCTACAAGGCCTAGCTTCGGAGGCTTAGATATAATATTATAAACTCATTAATATTATTCGCTAATTATACTGTATTATACGTTGACTGTTATAAATATTGAAGTTGGTATTGTATAAATATATTTTGTTGTAGAACCCGCAAGAACCGTACCGGACGTGAGCTACGGTTACGACACATTCGGGTACCAACAACAGTATAAAGACACTGCCATCGACCAATACCAAGACACTAATTATAATACAAGGTATGTATTTAATATCCCTACCACGCCTGTGTCAACGGCTGCGCCTTACTTAATGCGTTAATAAATGTTCGTCTACATTACTGGAGTTCTATACAAATTTTACTTCCTGTTAACCACATAGGCGTTAGGAGGTAGATATGGTGGCATATCTGGTATTTTCGTCATCGTTCAAGAAACCACCATAAAACACATTTATATAATATTATAACGCTACATTCTCTTCGCTCTATACTAGTAATTACCGGTATCGTACGGAAAATGGATAACACACAAAGACAAGACACACACAGGCATACAGAAAACAGAAATTTAAACTCATTATTAAAATTTCTGCCTCGTTGGGATTCGATATCAGAACCTTTTGAAGGGCGATACGATATGGTAATGATTGTATACATATTGGAAACTCAGTGTCTTTGTTAATCTAAAACCAACTCTTCACCGCAGGTGGTTCTGAAAAATACAGAACCACACTGAGCGCGACCTTTTTCGCTACACTTTGCTTGCTGTAACATCGTTGTATAGCAACGTATTGTAATTACTTAAGATAGTATAATCATGTTTTAGTAATAGCCTGTAACTGTGGTGAAATAAATGTTTTCTTTCTTTATAAATGTATTACAAGTTAAGATCAAACCGAAGCGCGACGGTATGTGAGAAATGCAACCAAATGTGTCATTAATTTGGTTACGCAACCGACATGGAAGAGTGCACAAAATAGTATTAGTTGTTGTAGGATTGATCACAACCAAATCGTCTTTCTCGATGTCATATAATACTTGTCTAGACAATAAAGTACAGCGTATTACGTGTAGGATGTTACCTATTAACGTTTTAAACAGTGTTCAGTGTGTTAAATCAATGTCGCATAGCTGACTGTTAATGATTTTAAGATTTTCGTATACTTTGCCTTTGGGAAAATTTGGTTGTTATCGACAAGTAGTTTTTAATTTTTTATTGTATTAAAATTATGCTTCATAAAAATACCACAAATTTAACCATAGTATGCGTTACTTAAAGACCTAATAGTTCTGTGTATCCTTAAAAGATGACGATAGATCGTACAAATTCATATGTACCTTCAATTAATTTATTTTTAGGTTTTGTGAGACTTGAGTGAGATTAGTATTTAGTTGTGCATTGCGAATGTTTTATAATAACTTCTTCTTTTTGAATTGGTGATTTGTTTTTAGGTAGTGAACGTAAATTAATCCAAGTTTACAATATTAATATTAATAGGTGAAACAATATTTGTTTCAGTTATGATGAGGATGGAATGCAACCGTTTTTTGATGAAACACCCCACGCTACTCCCCCTGCAGCATCCAGTATAATAGGTAAAAAAATATAACTTATTATAGATAATATTAAATATTACTATTACTAACTTACATAACTATCACTTCATCAAAATAGATTTTATATTTATATTGATATAATTTAACATCAAATACTTATCAATCGAACGAAATTTATAACTAAGTTACAAAATATTAAACTGAACGTAATTAATAGTTTCGCTATTTATGGTGTGTTTTATGATATAATCATAAAATTAAACGTATTTTAAGACTATCATTAACACAAACGTTTTGCCGAGATAATAACTTCCGTTTTACATGAAATATCGAGCTGCTGATGTCTATAAATAAATCAGTTAGTAATTGAAGTCAGTGAGACATGACTTGTAAATTATTCAACAGCTTGTACGATGAATTTACTTATAAAATATTTGAATTGTTTTATAAAATTCCAGCTCAAAAATCGTCCTGGGGTGAAACAGATGTTACAACACAATTTTCATATACTGTGGCGAGTGTAGAGGAGCCAGTCGTACCCAAGTCCGTACCTGCAACAACACAATCGTACATCCATCCACCTGTAACCAGTAAACAGGATTTATATCAGGACCAAAGTTTTCGCCAGTATGATTCAACATACGAAGAAAAGCAACAGTTTCTGAAATTCGATAGCAAGGAACAATCTTACTTGAAAGATAAGAATCAATATGCGGACCAAAAAACAGATTATAATTTTTTAAAGCAACAAGATCAACAAGTTGTAAAAACGTCACTAGGTCAGTTTCAACAACAACAGGATACACAGTTGCAAAAGCAAAAAGAGCAACAGTATCATCAGCAAGATGAAAAAGAAAATATTCAGATATACCATCAACAGCAGCAATATGATCAACAGAAGCAGTACGACCAAGAAAAACAATATGAAGAACAGAAACAGTATGAGCAACAACGGCAATATGATGACCAAAATTATGACCAAAAACAATATGAGCAACAACAATACGATCAACAACAATATGATCAACAACAGTATGATAAACAAAAATATGACCAAACACAATATGATCAAAAACCTTATGATGAGCAAGAATACGACCAGAAACCGTACGGTGAACAACAGTTTGATCAAAAAAGTTATGAACAAGAACAATATGACCAGAAACACTACGATGAAGAAAAATACGATCAGAAACAGTACGATAAACAACAATACGACCAACAACAATATGATCAACAGCAATATGACCAACAAGAGTATGATCAAAAGACGTTTGATAATCAACAATATGATCAACAGCAGTATGGTGAACAGCAATATGATCAACAGCAATATGGTGACCAACAATATGATCAACAAAAGTATGATCAACAGCAGTACGATCAACAAAAATATGACCAGCAAGGTTATGAACAGCAAGATCAGTACAACCAACAGCAATACGATCAACAGTATGATCAAAAACCTTACGATCAAGAATATGATCAGCAACAAAAATATGATCAGGATCAACAACAACAATTTCAACAGGATTACCAACAGCAGCAACAATCTCAGCAACAGCAGCAGCAGCAACAAGAATTATTAAGTCAAGCTCAAAAACAACAACAGCAACAACAACAGATTCAACAGCAGCAGCAGCAGCAGCAACAACAACAACAACAACTCCAACAACAGCAACAACAGAAACAACAGCAGCAACAACAGCAAAAGCTGCCTGCTCAACAACTTCAAGCGACTGTTTTGACCGGTGCGGCTACGTTAGGAGGATTATTTGCAGGTGGAGCAAAGAAGCTTGGCAGTTTCTTTGGTGCCGCTGCAGCCGCTGTTGGTGCTCCCAGTATGAGTCAATCTTCAACCACTGCTTCTGCTCCAACCGCATCAACTGCTCAATTTACTACATCTACAGCTCCTGCTACGTCACAACCTGCTGAAACTACTATTGCCGTCACATCATCCGTCCCTGAGGTGCCGCAGTCCATAGCAACGTCAACAGTAGCTACGTCATCACCTGCATCTTTGCCGCGGACACCGTCATTAAGAAGACAAGAATCTATGCAGAGACCGTCAGTGCGTCGGACAAGAACGTTGCCTGATGCCCCAGATGATTATCCTCCATCGAGTTTCGATGAAAGTGCCTACGAGGACGAGTACAATAAGACTGAAATTGATCAAGTAGACCGCGTTGAAAGAACGTCTCTGGATAGGTATCGTGAGGACGATTTCGTTCATGATACCATCCATGAAGATGTTACAGAGGAAGAACATATGGCGGAGGAGCCTAGCTCTAAAGTACAAAAGACTTCTCCCTCAAGGAATGGTTCGCAAGTAAGGAAGCCTTCGGTGGACAGTTATCATAGTCAAACGCCGTCAGTGCTTGATCGAAAAACTTCTCAAAGCTCGTTCCGAAGTATTCCTCCTACGACGCAGGAAGGTAAAAACAACTTTGATGTTTTATTCAGATTCGATTTTTGAATAATTTTTTTACATGATAGATCTAAAAATAAACATATTTGATATTTTTATATATCATTATCTTATCGCTACGTCCGTGTAACGTAATTTACATGATACTACTTTTTACCAATAGTATCAACAACCATAAAACAGATAACGCGAAATTGGTTCGTTTCGGATACATAATTCTTAATTTTCAAACTACATTTACCGAAATCTAGATGTTAGATGTTAGAAACGTTATGAAGAAGCCTCATCATGAATATGAAGCTAATTTTGGCGATTGCTACAGTATTCATTTCAAATTTCTGACAAGGCATAGCTTCATGTACACGTATATGAAATGTATATTCTATCTATTTTCAGAATCCATAACGGACAAGTCAAAAGTAACGTTCAAAGAAGAACGCACAACATACCATGAGGTTCCTGAGCCGAAGAAATTCCATGAGGCTCGTGATTCCTTTGACGAAACTGCTAATGAGTATCCTGATGATCTACAAGACCAGGATGAAGCTTTCCGGGACGATGAGAAATTTGACGACCAAGATCAGTTTCAAGAAGCGGATGAACAGTATCAAGAAGAAGATGTTTTCTCTGAAGATCAAGAAAGACATGAGGAGGAGCCGTTAGATTTCCAACCAGAGCAGCCGAAATTGACGCCGAAGCAGAGATGGCATCGAGCCTACAACAAAATCGTGATGCAGCTAAATGTGAGTGATTTTCCAATTATAAACGACGAAATCAGGCATTTTTTTTTAATATTATCAACAGTTATTATGTTCAATACGCATTTTTTTTATTATAATTTTATTTATAAACTTTATTATTATTATTATATTTTTGAGTTCTTCTGTTTTTTTTATTATTTTAAGCAATTTATTTCTTCGGTTTTTTTTTTATTTTATTTTTATTTTTCTTCTTATTAAAGTCGTTTGTGCCTGATTTCATCGTTGACTTATACTGTTATTTTCTACGTGGCGAAGTATTGCTATGGAGAATTAATGTTGTGCGTGCAATGTGTTTCTTTAGCTGTGCAGGTAAGAAATAGTAACATGTATATTTGAAAAACATGAATATTAAATTTTGCGATTTACTTTAAGCGTTTTTAAAGTGAACTAGTTTAACAATACAACGTATATAACACTTGAGCTCATCGCCATAAAATAATTAGGAGGAATGCAAATGATATAAGTATTATATCAGTTGAATTTGTAGGATTACTAAGTTGCTCCGACGTTAAAAAAAATGTCGTCGACAAATAAACCTATCGACGTTAAATGGTTTAACGATGTTAGATTAATGGCATTTAATTGACAGTTTATGGGAAATTGTTTCGCACAGTCGGTGGCAGTTTTATGAATTGCCGAATTTATTACCGTAACTACTCTATAAATTTTTACACGTTTCATCTTCGTATTATACCTACTGTGAAGCCTCAATCTATAATATTTTTCCGGTGGAAAAATTGGGTTATAAAATGAATAATCGTTTTATAAGTCATATTGCTAGCTAAAATTATAAAATTATCTCAACACAAATTAAAGTAATACCTTGTAATAGGTGTGAAATGTATCCTCGTTTGGTATGACATATTTCTTGCTGGAAATATATAAAAATATCAACAGAAACTGTAGTGATAAAATTTACTATGAAAAAGGTTGTCTTATTTTTAAAATCCTAAAGAGTCTGTAATATTTATCAGTAAGTTAAAGTCGTTTATAAAATTATTTATATGACACGACAATTTTCGCAATGTATATACTTGAACTGAGATTTTTTTGTCACGGGCTGGGTGCTTAGTTTTTCGGTTAAAAATATACTTATAATTTAATATCTTTAACGTTTAATATATGCCAGTATTAGTTAATTAAATAACGTTAAATTAAAATTTTGACAAACATGTCTTTTTTAAACACCTACATTACTGAAGTCATGAGTTTACTTTGATATATTTTTCTAGCCTTTCTTCAAATGTTACAAAATATCAGTATAACTTTTCTTTTGTTTTAATAAGGATAAAATCAAAACTATTCGCTTTTATTCTTTTACTCAATTAGATTTTTGTCTCTTAAAGATTCAATTTGCAATACTTATTCATTGCCCTTGTTCTATAAGAAATAATGTGTGCTATGAGAAAATAATATAGAACTATTTAGTAACAAGATAAACCCATAATACAGATAGTGTAGTAGGGCGAATCCCGCTGAGCTCGTACGCGATAAGGCGCTGGGAAATGTGAAAAAGCTGTTAAGTTACTCCTTTGGAGCCTTGTTACTTGTATTAGAATAATATCGATACGATAATATCAACAATTTTATTTTATTAGTTTTTGGATATGTTTTATACCGAATATTTTTGTTGCTTAGTTACCTAGATATCATAAAAGAATTATGCGTTTCGGAAAAGTCTATTTTTTATTGTTATTTAGAGGTAATGATCAATGTTTGATACGAATTAACTTTGGGTTATGATTAACACGATGTATTTAAACATAAACATTTATAGTGATAATAAGCGTGAGTTAACTATCGTTATACTACGATCACATGTTTTAACATCAGATGTTTTATTAACATCAGAGATTTGTTTGGTAATTAATCAGAATAATAGATAGGTAATATATTGTACTTGGCACGCAGTTTTCTTCTAAAAAATTAAAAGAAACTCGTGTAAGACTGAGAAAAAGTCGATTAGAGGGATATAACCAATACAAAGTGATAATGTTACATATAGCTAAAATGGTTGTTAAGCAAATGTTTCAAATAAAAAAGATTTTAGCTTTGTGGAGAGTTTTGTAAGAAATGATTCTCTAAGTCGGGCGTCCCGGGGTCCGCTTCTATTCCTTAAGTGGTACACCCGCTGAGTGCCATGACGCCTTTGAACCCGATCACCTCATTAGTTCAACCGAGTTGTTCTTACTACGCACACGAGCGACGCACTATTTCTCAGTTCGCTAACAGACTCTGTATCGTACGCACACTCGATTATATTTACGAAAAAGTAAATACGCTACTAAAGTTGAAAAAGTTCAGGTTTGACAATATTGTGCAAGCGACGGCGGCGGAAACATACGAGGACGCGATATTGGTATCGTGCGGGCGGCCGTGGCACTAATGATTATGTCGCGCGCATCTATCAGCCATTTGAATGCAAATTAGTTTCACTTCGAGTGTTATCGTTCAGTTTTACAACAAACTTTGTAGTGCGTTGACTAATTTACCAATCGATGATCGGTGAAAATGGTTGGGAGACGGAAAGGACAAGCGGCGAGCGAGGCCGATGTGCGGTGTGATCAAACTTTCGCGAATCGTTCCGGTGTATTCGGATCACGTTTGAGAGTTCGTCGCGGCTCGAGTTTGACGGATTTGGACAAGTTGAGATGTAACGGTTCGAGCGGTGGCGGTTCTATCGGTGATTTGATGAACATGTTTAGTGGCAGTGCTAATTCTGTGGGTAGTGATTCGTTGGTTGCTCGCACGGTGCCGTTGGAGACCGTGAGGAAGTATGTACCGCAAGCGTCGACGCCGCCACCGCGCCCGCCACCCTCTCCGCTTATCCATGTGTCCCGTCCCGTGGGACCTCTCACTATGGCTCAGCGAACCTTGAGATTCAGCAGACTGTTAAAGTATCAACCGTGTTCTACGGATGTCGTGATTACGCTGGTAAGTGTTTCTTTCAGAAGTCTCCTTAGGGAATAAATCGAATGTGAAATTGATTTTGGCTCCATTACCTTAAGTAATGCGTTGAGCCACAGTTTTGTCAAGGAAAATGGTTTAAATCTCTTCGTTTATAAGTTAAGGTTAATTACTAATATTCACTATAGAAGAGTAAAGTTTAGATACGATATTTTAAATTTAGATTGACATTGAATCACTGTGGTTATTAGAGAAGAGCTTTGGAATAGAAATACGTATTAAAATGAGTGCATATAATGCGTTGTTATCACCACATTATCTTGTATAAACTAATACCGCTATCGGATACGATTCATTGTGCGTGTTGAAAACCTCTCTAACACTCGACGTGTAACAGATTAACGTTATGTGAGATTTAAAATGAATGCACAGTTACAATATTATGATAAAATATTTGCACACCAGAAATGATAAAATACAGATTGAACATATTTAGGCATGTATTGTATTATTGATTGTATGTAGGTAATCAATTATTGATTGATTGTGGAAAAAAATTACGACCCTCTAGACTAGTTGGTAGATCCCACATGCAAAGCGAGGGGTTCTGGGTTCGATTACCGGTAGAGGTGGATATTTGTATTATAGATAAATGTTTGTTATATGCAGAAAAACATGTTACAGGGGTACAAGTGGTTAAATGTTTATTTATTTAAACACTGACACACTCAAAACCTGCATTATTATTTTTTAAGTCGCATATGTTTTTGTAACGACTACGACCTCAGCATAAACATAAATGTCACATAAATAAACGCTAACATATTCATACACCCGCAGTAGGATTGCCGGTGTCGCGAGTGGCATGGACAACATAAATAACACGTCACTAACACCCATGACCCGAGAACAAATATTTATTTGTCATATAAATTTACCCTGGCCGGGAATCGAACCCAGGACTCCTCGTTTCACAGACAGGGTCACTACCAACTAGGCTTCGGTGCCAGACTGGAATACCTCACTTGACAGGCAGGATTACTATCGACTGGGATTTGGATAAATACAGTCCTTGTGTACATAGTTAACGGTTAGGGATAGTTTCGGTTAAAATGATTGTTACTAGTTTTTATCACGTTTCAAACTTTCTTAATATTTCACCTAAACCTTCAATATCTTCTTTGGATGTAGAAATGCCACGAAAATCTACACAGAAGTGCCTTAGATTATCGCGATCAAAGAGACGAAGGTGGTCATTGCTATACAACTTTTATTGTAATGAGAAAGTCTTCATTATGAAACATAAGCATTTATTACATAAATAAGGACCACCATAAGATTATTAGATCATTATTTTTTTAACGTTGGGTTAAAATCTTCACAATATTGTTACTGATTACTGGAGATAGACATAAAGGCAGACAAACTAAAACAAAATCGTTTTTAGGTTTGATATCGTGTAAATAAGGGTTGGATACTTCATTTTGATATTTATATAGATTGAAGAAAGTAATAAATAATTTTAAAATTTTGAGTCTGCAGCGTTCGAACTAAGGTCAAATCGTTATGATTTCTAAAATAACGTTGCTTACTAAATATAATTTCTATTTTAATAAAGCCATTTCTGTATATTATTATTGAATTGAACATTACAAGTGGTAGTTTAATAAATTAAATTTAAGTCTCGTAAGGACGTCACGTAGCGCGAAGTGGGTGGAATGTAATTAATTAACCACTCTCATGAAAATATTAGTTCAAATTTGAGCACAACTTTGTTACTAAAGTGGACGATATTGGTAGAATTATAATTGTTTGAAAGTCATTCAATTTCAATTTTAATTCATGCGTTATCTGTTATATTTACACTGGAAATATTTATTGGTGTGCGCTACAAGCTTTCTAATAGCAGAAAACATTCAAATAGCAGTCGTAAATGTGATTTTATTCGTTACTTTTTCTTCTTAAACCAAAGTTAGTTCACACCATCTCACCATGATTTGAACAACTGTCATATCTGACAAGTCATAACCTTTAGTTTATTTTTAATACTAGTTTACATTAAATTAATATACATTATTATGTATTAAGTATATAACGTATATTAAGTATATGGTAATATAACATTATCTAACATTATATATACTGTTTTTTGTGTGGATCATTTATATTAAATGAATTATCAACCGACTTTAAAAAGTTAAGTACTTAAAATTTAATTGATCTAATTAATTATTTTATTTGCTTTAACGGAAGGCTCAGTTGCGCTGTACATGGTAACATTACCCATTAAATGAGGTGCCGCCCGCCCTGATTTACGGCTAGGGCAGACATTTATATGACAGCTAAATGTTTGTGGATGGGTTGTGTTCATCATATTTGTAATGCTCTACTTGCATCTGTCCATGACGCTAACACAGTTCTAGACAAGATGTTTTTCTATTAACACCACGCTCAGAAAATGTATGGCAATGACATTTGATGCAGAAAACTAATGTCATTTTCCATACATTTCTGGAGCATGAGAGTGAATAGAAAAGTGTTTGTTGGACCCCCATATAATCCATGTGAGTGTTTGAGCGTTTTAAGCTTTCATTCGTGGTGTTTTTAATTCTTATGTACTTTAGAGTAATGCAACCCAAATGTTGATTTCATTTTAAACGCCATCTCAAGACGCCATTTGTAAAGTAAATGAATACCTAATAAGATGTGTGTAAATATATTTGTT
>DWPA01004318.1:0-12956 GCA_018251375.1 Calpodes ethlius | reverse complement strand
CAGTAGAATCAATTCATTATTTATTGAGTATAACTCATGCATGATCAGTGCTCATGCTACAGAGTAGCTAAGAGATGGAAATAGCTATGTTAAATTTCGGCAGTTTTCTATGCTATCCTTGTTTGCTATCCATTATAACAACTGCTCTAATGAAAAAAAATCAGGACTAACAATTTAATATCTTCCTGAAAATATGATTTAAATGTAATTTTAAAATGTTTAAAGTGTGTCCAACTACATATATAGTCAGTTCTGGTAACAAATATTATAGCTGTTTTAAATCATAATGATTTATTAAATTATTGCACTGACCGACTTTAGATGATATTGTAACAATTATTATTATATTTTTTTGTTATCATTCCTATTATTTATCACTTAAATTATGATTTTGTTTATTTCAACAAATAACTTGGTGCAAATGACTTAAATAAGCATTAGAATTTAAATTTATTGTTAGTATTTAAAGTATGTTTCTAGAAATGGCTAATTGTTCCTAAGGTGCTTAAATGATATTTTTTTTATTTATAATCTTAATTATAAACCCTTATTGTTGTAGATATGTGTCCAAAACCAAATGATACTCAGACTGAATTGTCAAAGTCATCACACGTGGAGGAGTTGACAGATAACATTCCTGGACTATTCAGTGCATTGACCATTGACCCTGATGTACAGAAACGGTGGGTGTCTTTCACCTACCCAGTAGACATTGACCTGTCAGCATTCAGGCCCACTCCGGAGAAACAGCTGGTGTATCACTTGCGTGAGTAGTCAGTTTTTTATCTATAGAATATTAGTATGACCAGGGTGATTGTTTAAAATTTTCGTTGAAATCATTGAATTAAATAAATCATTAAAACAAAGTTGAAATAGTTTTAACAAAAAATATCATCACAATTAATGCCAATGTACACATATATGTATTAAATTTAATATTAAACTTAAATTGTACAAAAAACACACTTTGTTGAATAAATGTTTTGGATCAATATGTCAGACTTAAAAGAAAAACTTTGTGATTTTATTAAAAATTAGGACCATATGAAGAAAACTATTACAGATTTTGGAAACAAAAGCATTATTTTATATGGTATTCTGTATTGAGTATAATAATTATGTTACAAGTAATAACCACTCTATTGAAATCTAAAATCCTGTTACATTGCAACACTGCCTTATAACTTTGAAGTCTACAAAAGGGTGAAATGAAATTATGTGAATTGTTATGGACATTTTGTTGCATTGAGATTTTAGATTTGTTGAGTTGATATCACACATAGTGTAAAGTGTGTGTGTGAAGTCCAGCAATCCGCACTTGGCCATTGTGTTGTACTATGCGCTTTGCCCCTAACATTGTGAGTGGAGACTTGTATACAGCAGTGAGATAGTTATAGGTTGTGATGAGAGTATACACTTAGGTCATTGATACATCCACATTGAGTTCTAATTGCCATTATGTCAAGCAAGTGGCTCTGGATTTGATATGTGGCTGGGGCAGATATTAATACAACCAGTAAATATTTGTTCTTGACTTGTTTTTGGTTATAAGATTTTCTGTAATATGTAATTTCTATATGTTTATGTCACTTGAAACACAGAGAATATTGGTGCTTTAGAGTGAGTAAGAATTATTATTTTTTTATTTATCTATATTAATTTGTTTCACTTACGCAGCTTTATAGAGTTAATTATTAAGGAAATTTATAATCTTATTAATCTTGACGATTCAACTGCTAATGAGTAAAGGATCCTAGGTAATAAAATACCGCCGGCATCTCTTCTGAGTTATTCTAATCACTTATGTGAGTAATAATACTTAAAGAAAAAACACAAAACGACAGCATCCCGCTGAGACGGCGCGGGTGTGTGTGTGAGTCACTGTTAAACAATGTAGCTACCTGCGTTAAATACTCTCCCGTGAATAGCCGGCTTTATAATTAGTTAACGTTAAAACTTATCATTTCCCGGTATTGTCCATAACTGTTACTAGTTATAACAGTTAGGGTTTTTATGACTTCAGAATTAACGCAGTACTTATTTTCCTATGAATCTTAATCGAAGGCATTCAGTAGTATACAAAAATATTTTGGATTTTTTCCGAAGTAATAAATTGATGTAAATATCAATATCACCTCATGTATAACGCTTCCGACGTGTCACGTGTCGCTTACGACGACGGCTGATTGTTACTTAGCCGGGTACTAAGAAAGCATCATGTCGTTTACCGTCACGCTGTACTAATCGGGCTTATCCGCAAACCGCACTGACAGGATTACAACACAAAGTCGGTGAAATCCGGAGGATTATTCCGTACTATAACAATAATCGTAAGTCTTTCATTGAGAGCATTCTGTAATGTAAAAGCTTAGATTCCAGCGTAATACCAGTGAATTAGGAGAACTGAACATTTGTTTATTTTTATTAGGTTCGCAACCTGTAATGATACATATTATGATGTCAACTCACTCCCTTACCCTTCCGTCTGTTTTGTAATGAAATAACTAAGATTAGGACATTTCTAATACCGACGCGCATATAGAATTGTTACATTACTATTACTTTACATTACATTGTAATGGTTAATTGTAACGTAATATTCATACACGAATCTTGGTTTATTAGATGAATGTTCTCGGTGCGAAGGTATTTAACACGAATTATAACATGTGTGTGTGTCTCATTTGATTACAGAGAGCGTGGAACAAGAATCAGAGCCAGTGAGCCGAGACGTGGTGACGTTCAACTGCACAGTGGCCTACATGTCCCAGTGCATGTCGTGTGACAAATGCCGTGCCTCATGCCGCTCCATGGGCGCCAATAGCTTTAGGTGACTTACAAGCATTATCTGATGCTACAAGCTTTAATTCATTGCCTCAAGTCGAGGTTATTTAGAGATATTTCCTTGCTTCTTGTCGTGTCTCTTGGTCAATAAAACCTTGGTGATGCCTTTGGTATAGCTGATGGTTATGGAGAACGGTAACCATTAATATCAGGTCTCGTGTACTGGTTTATCGGCTATTTACATAAAAAAAGTCCATGCGTTTCGATATTGAAAGTTCTGTTACTGAAAAATTCTAGAAATGCGATTAATATTAATGGAATGTACCGTAAGCGTATTCACGTATAGAATTTTTATTTTCCAGGTGGTTCCATGATGGATGCTGTGAATGTGTGGGTGATAAGTGTTTGCACTATGGGATCAATGAGAGCAGGTGAGGTACTTAGGTATTAACTACAACCCAAAATTTTAGTATTTCTCCATATATTTTAATGTTATAGCAATAGAGAGAGGCTTCATTGGTCTATCGAAACATTGTCACATTCTGATACGAGTTATGAAATATGTGAATACATTTTCTCTTTCTAACCTTCATTTCGTCGGTCCGGATGTATGAACTTCCAGTAAATTCACTAATAGATGGAACAAAATTTATACGAATGTACTCACTCCTTAGCATATTTATGGAGCTGGAACGTAAACAAACGTATTTGTTGTACTGAGTATTTCTGGAAGTAAACGAAGATCACGCCGAGGTTTATTAATAAACTTACGTATTATACCTATACTCCATTCTTAATAGTATCTGGTAAAATCTAGTTGGGTTTCCGAAGTTCCGACGATAAAGTATCGATGGAAATTCTGTAAAAGTTTAATCTTTAACATACTAGGATAATTCTATAAGATGGTATCCCTTCTGCTTCTTTTAATTTTATTATATATTCAACTAGTGTCGAATCAAAAATTATGCATACGTCAATGATTTGTATACGGCTCGAAGGACCAAAATGATCTATATTAGTACGGAATAAAATGTTCTTAAACATTTCGTGGAGTAATTTATTATTAGATTCCGTTTTTGAAAATACAAGACAAGGATCTGTTTCTAAATCCCGAACATAAATTTATTAAATCTATATAAATCGGTTGAATATCCTATTAGCGGGTAAATTGTTATTAATTTTCTAAACAGATCCAACTGCAAACACCTGCGACACAAGGTCGTCTTCTTACGCTTATATTAACATAATGATCTGCGCATACGCACATTAAGATGTATCAAGTAACATCATCAGGTGTGGCCAATTTATCTTATATAAATGAGTTAGAAATGTCAGTTTAAACAAGATGATATTGTTTCAATTTCAGATTATGTCATTTATCCATCGGATAAAGCAATTAAAGACTTACAATCAAGTTCATAAGGCTTACTTATCCTTATTATATAAAATCACAAAATATGTTTTTTTTGATAAAACGTTTCTATGACGTAAAAAATATACATCATAACGTTTATTATTTAAAAAATCCTAGACGGAATTCATTAAAGAACTTACCAAACGTTAGGACTTTTCAAAATATAATATAATTTAAGGAAATAACACGCTTTTCAGTAGGTTAGATCATAGGGTGCTGATTATAACGATGATTTAGATTGTAAATTAAGTAATGAATGGAATTCCAGGTGCCTGGCGTGTCCCAGCGGCAAGGGGACTACTGACAACGCGTTGGAGGATGATCTCACATACGATGAACTGGACTATGGGGAAGGGGTGGACGCACAATCTGTATGACTCACAAACTCCCATACCCAATAATGTATTAAATCCTCATAGGACATTGTAATATTCACGCACACTTATGAAAATATCCGATATGTATGTAGGTAAGTGCACGTTCACACGACGACTATACGGTGCGTTATTTTGACGAATGCGATCGACGGTCGAACGATGATGAACAATAGACGAGTGGATCGTGTGTAATAGTTTTTACGTTTTTATACACTTTCTGTTGTCACTGCAATCGAAGTCGATCGTATACGTCAAAATAATACACCGCGTAATCGCTTAGTAAACTTTTGTGAAGATCCTGTTAAGTTACTGATCGCCGAGGAAATTAAAAACTTATCACTTAAGATCGAATATTCGAATGTATAAGAAAATCTCACTGCCCAGCTGCTTGTGTCGCCTAAGTTATCGATTGAGTTAAGCAACGGCAGTTGCAATCGGTAGTTGGATGGGTGACCGCAAGTGTGAAAACTTTTTTGACACTGCCATGCTTCGGAAGACACGTGAAGACACTCTTGCTTATTATCATTATATAGTCATTATAAGTCATGTTGGAGACCTTAATGGTATAAAAACTTTCAACACTTTGGTAACCTAACCAATCTTTACCGGAGGAGAGCCTTGTTAGTACATAAAGACCCGTGTCCTGTAAGTACCCATTAGAGTTTAAATTAAAATGATTAGTTATGAAATCCCAGGATTTTTTAAAGTAATCATTTCATAAATAACTTTTAAGTATATGCATTCGAATGTCCAATCTTTACTGATCATTCGTCAGTATATAATTGAAATCAAAAAAGGTATCCCGATTAGTTAATTAATACAAAAGAAATTAGATTGACAACCAAGTGAAGAGTGAAGCTCGGTAGCAAATCACTGGTCAGTTTCCATAGAGATTTGAATAGCAGTGTGTAGTGTTATAAAATTATATTGTAATCGAATTATGTGTTGTACTCGAATTTTAATGTAATTATTTCTGTCTTCTCTAGTAAGGGGAATAATATTTATGTATAGATTAATTTTAGTTTTTACTCATATAATATTTTCTCTTCGAGTGTTCTCAATGACTAACCTGTATCAAAATTTTTAAATATATGATCTCGAATCTGAATTTAAATTCTCATTTTTTTATCTAAGCGTATATATTTTTTTGGAATGTCTGGAAAACGTAGAAAATCTTGAACAAATTTATGTTACGCTGAAGTTATTGCTATATACGTACGCAATCCAATATTAATGTTTTTCAGTTGACCATATTTGTGTATGAGATTACTGAATTATATTGAAAAGGACTTTATTTAGTATCAAATAACGAGTACTCGAAGTAATTAGCACTGAATTAATTCATATCACATCTTATATTAGTTGTATTTAAAGTAATTTTATATGTAACGGCTTATGGCCGGTTGGAATTGGTGTCTATTTTTAGAATAATGTCTTCATAATGTCCCCGCCACGCCTGCCTTAACGTTAGTGTTAACGACACTGCCCGAATGCGCCTTAATTATCACGATAAAATTATCGCGTTAAATGCGTGACTATATTTATGAAATTCTATACAAATTTTACTTCCCGTTAATATTTTTTCGATTAACACGTCAATTAACGCGCTAAACTGTAGGTGTCTGCGTGGTTTTAACGCGTTAATTAATGTTTAAGGGCGCAGATGTGGCAGGGAGATTAGAAACGTAATAGGTATAATTTATATAGTCAGTAGGATTATGTGCTTTGGTCGTTTTGCATAGAAACTAAAGTAAATCACAGCATGGGACCACAGCGATTACTCTTTTTTCTTTTTTGATTATCAATATGAAAAAGTACTAAGTTCAGTCTCGTACAAAAGCTTTAAAAGATAGAAAAAACAAGCAAGTGATAGTTCATAACAACATTATAATAACACCATGCATTAAAAATGCTGGTTGAAATATTTAAGCTCCAAAGCTATTTAAAAAAAAAAGTGTTTTAAATTTAGAATTAAAAATAATGATACGATCTTGTACTTACAATCGCCGACAAGTCCAGGAATGTTTTCTTTTGACGATAGAAATTGATAAATATAACCTTTAAATGCATTTCTTACGACTACTGCGGTCAAATCGTATTTAGCTCCAAAACTTTACTGTTTAACTTAACTTTGGTGGAAGAAGTCTAGTAATTGAAATTGACTCAGTTCTAATGGTACTGTCATGCTCGGATTTACACTTTAGTGGCCATGCATATGATCATACATAGATATAAGAGTGCTGTTGTATCCAGTGCCTTCTTAATGATAAGTATTTTCTGCCTAACTGTCGTTACTTGTAGCTTTTTATATTTTGATGATTTTATGAAAGCTTTATGAGATTCGTAACACTCCAGTATTTTTATATTTTTCTACTTTTTTTTATTTATTGGGATATTATTATATTTAGATCATTAATCGATTTCCTTATAAGATATGATTGTCATACTATTATTCCAGTGAATATTATTTTATAGCTAATGTATGTTAACTAATCCTCGTATTCACAAACAATACTGTGAGGTCGCACAGTATAATAGAATCTCTTCTCATCTTTTTGTTTGGCATTGTACAAGAAATTAGGGTGAAGTAGATGCGAACATAAACAATCGTTCTTTTATTTAAATTTCACTGTGATACTTCATAGCGTTGTTAGTGAATACGGAAGTAAGATCTGTATTACAGAGAATATCTCAAAAAGAAATCTATTTTTATGTAATTTTTACACCTTAACATCAACCATCCATGTACCGATCTATCTTTAAGTGCCTTTTGTCATCGTCAGTCATTTACCGTACATTTTTATTAGAGCTAATAAGTGTAAAGAAAAATCGTTGATTCCTTAAAAAATATCCATTTGCGAACATTAAGATATTATCCCAGGATATTTATTATTTATAATTTCCGTCCTTTAATTATATTAGATAGAATAAATATATAATACAATTGATCATAGCGGCATTTAGTTTGTTAATGGTATTGTCTTAATATTAATCATTATATAATCTATACTGAAATTACCGCGAGTTTTGGAGTAATCTGCGATATTTTTACTGTTGACATTGGAAGCCCTTCCGACAATATCTCACCTTGGTGATAATATTTTCTGATAGTTTATTTTTTATGATGTCACAAATAATATTATTATAATCTGTTCGTAATAATGTGGCTAAATCTCTTTATCCAGCTTTTTTTTTATCAATTGTAATAAATATAAATTGTAATAATTAAAATCAGTTTATAATTGCGTATAATTTTGTATTATAAAGATAATTCATAGTGTTAATTCCTTTTAATGTACCGTAAAAGGACTCATATTTAAGAATGGTGTAAATTGGTAGCAATGTTGAACACAACAGTTGAACTGCATGATCTCTATTAGTATACACTGTTGCCTTGGGAGTTTCTTGCTGATCCTTCTTTCGAAATACTCAGTACAGATTTGATATAACAATAATCAGTCGACAAAAAAATCTAATTTGAGTTCTCAAGGCTGACGTTGCCGTACTGGTTAAATAGTTTCACAAAACTGTCCATAGGTGGAGTCTATCTTGTCAATCTTTTTATCCAGTGTATTCTTGGGCTTACTCTGGCCTAGTAGAAGATAGGGGAGGGAGGGTAAATCAGGTTTATTTCGACCTTGAAGAGTCTAGGATGATAATTAGGAACTTATGGACATCGTACATATTGGAGGACATGCAATTTCCAAGGCGAGGGGGGGGGGAGCCAGCCGACTCCCCTTTCCTCTGGGTACTATAAAGATCAGTGACAGAGATGTATTACCATGAAATATCGTATTGCTACATAAACATTTTACATCCTTCTCTACTTACATTATTAAGTTCCGCTAATTAATTTTATATACAATTGATTTTTTTAATTCTCAAAGTGCCAAAATGCATTGCTTGTACAAAATATTTGCCATTTATTGTAGGTATAACTTTATCAATTAGTCTTGAATCTATTAATTTTATTTAATTCGCCATTACACTTTGTGCCTTATATTTTTGTACAACTTTATATCGTATCTAAATCATTATCATGAAATAAATAAATGAGATGTCAATTATGTTTAATTTTTAACCATGCGGCCATGGGCCGCTTATTTGCTTGAAACTTCGATGTTTTAGCAGATCTTCTATAAACATAATCGCTAACACACTCATACCCCCGCAGTAGGATTCTCTGTGTCGAGGGCTGCATGGACAACATAAATAACACGTCACGAACAGCCATGACCCGAGAACAAATATTTATCTGTCACATACATACCTGTCCCAGCCGGAAATCGAACCCAGGACCCCTTTTAACATCTACAACTGTAATTAATAATACTGTGCACATCACTGACGTCAATACTTGTCTGATTTTTAATGATAGCCTGAAGCACACCTGAATTTGCTTTTGTTTTAACTACGAAAATTGTTACATAAATACATCCTCAAAACATTTTTATGCACATGTGAGTCTTTCTGCGCGTTTACGTGTAAATTTTAAATACAAGTAAATTATTTACAAACTTATATCGAACACAGGTCTGATGGGTTTGGCGAATGTTTTAAATTTATATCAATACAATATTTATACCTCAGTCACGAATGAATTTAATACGTCGCGCATTGCTGATTTAAATAGTGATAAAGTCATCGTTGATACGAGGCTGGAAAAAAAATAAAGAGAAGAAAAAAAAAGTATTGACTCTCAACTGACTATTACCAGATAGTAGGTGAAGATGAAGTTGAAGACAAATTTCTAATTACCGCATAAACCTATTATTCTTATAACATAGCCACAATGTATACTAAAATCGACGACTATTAACCGATATCAAGATAACCTTTTCTTAACGATCCAATTTCCTAACCCATAATTATGATAATTAAAAAACATCCAAACATCTTCACGAAATCTAACATTAATAATATTCGCCCCTATCTCACCATTATAGATAACCTGAACTACCTAAAGGCTAAAAGATTAAACGGTTATCTCACACTGAGATAGTACACTACATTCTTGATCTTTAGTATCGAAATTTTATTGCACAAAATGTTATTAACCCGGTGCTGCTATACGGATTTGGCTTGACTTATAATCTAATCTTTATACTAATACATTGATATCGCTTCAAAATACCTAATCGGACATTATCGTATTAAATTTAGTTTTTCCTAAGTACAGTCCTTTAACTGGTCAATAATTTCTCTTTCTGGATGCTAAAGATCTTCAAGTCTGAATCGAAAAATGGTGGTGGCAGGAGTGTTTGAAATTACTTTTAAAACTTGTTATTTAGTATGTAACTTTTACCTTGATAGTTTCGTCATGTTGGTCCGTCCGTAGCGTAGTTCAAGACTTTTGGAAGAGACTAAAAAGTAAACTTGCCATGGGTACATTCAATGAATATCCTTTACACAAAAAATAACAATGTTTTTTTTTCTACGTCACAGAACAGGTGTTTTTGCATATTGGTGTTTCAAAAACTAAAATACAAAAGAACTAAAAAATATGTATTTTAATTTTTCGTCTCAGGAATCCGTTTTCGAAATATAAAAAAGATAGATAAATAGGTATAAATATAAAATCTGATTTTGGCTAACGTAAAATGTCCCGCAGCTGCCAGCTAAATGGTTGATATTAGAAAAAATCTACAGCAGTAGTATATAATATTAATTTAAAAGGTAAGTTGACGAGTAAGAGTCGATTTTTATAATTACGAAACCCGACACTGCTCGTGGCCCCACACAAACTTTTCTGATTTTTACGTCTATAGTGAACTCAAAAAAACGGGCATTGGGGGAAGTTCAGGTTTGTGTAATTACTTCCTACTAAAAACTGTGGCAACGTCAAATCATGCCAACGTATTTGTAAGAAACTGAAAAACTGAATTTGAATAAAACAATCCGTTAAAAGTAATTAATTATTACAACCCATGGTATACGCACGTAACCCTGAGCAAATAAAAAGTACGTGCAATAGCACTTGAACTCGGGCTCCCGCGGTGGGGATACCAACGGTCGACCTTCTAAGCTGTCACTGTTAACATAATAAGCAAATAAAACAGGATATTATAAATATTAATTTGCCAATAAAAGGAACCTAGATCATTTCTTATAACATTTATTTATCGGACAGTCAATGTCAACAAAGGAACTTCCCGTATCTGAATGAAACCAACAAGGGCCGACAATATGTGAAATATCCAATCAACCTCCAGCATTTACTCGACTCGATTATAAAAAACTACTTTCAAATCTGCCTTTAAACGAGACCGTCAACTTACTCTTTTAAGAAAGTATTTATTTGGAGATCCTGCTATGATTAAAATCAAAAATATGATTCCGACGTGTAAGATCACCTTTCGAATCCCAACAATGACATGGCTGTATAAATATGAACAATTGTCTCAACAAAATAAACATCTGCGTAAATATGGCCTTAATTGATCGATTCATTCTCACACTACAAAACTAAAATCTTAGCATAGGTATTTTATTTACATATTTTTTCCTTATCACTCATTCAGCACTCAAGCATCTCTCATTCAGAATACACGAATATGTGTGGAGGTTACGTGTATATAATCTGCACTAGAAAACCAGCGTGTGTTAGATAAGTTGTAAAAATCCGCACAACATTAAAAGTAAAGAGTCCATTGACAATGTTGCATGCTCATACAGTTCGCAGCGGGCCAAATACTCACCGATGAACTGTCAGTTAAATTGTATTTAAATAATTCCGGATTATTTATAGTGCACGAATCAGCTGACGGCGTACGCTTGTGGCTTGTGGCGTGTGGGGCGGACACGGCGAGAGTCGAGACACCTCGGGGCTACTCGCGGCCGCGAGGCGCTCGCGTTCGTTATCTCTGCCGCCGTGCAATGATATGCCACACGCGAATCAACCGGCCTCGGTGATTTGTTTACGCCGAATCATACCCACTGCGACACGACGTCAAAGCCACGACGAAAACGATCGGGCCCACGGATTTTTGTACCTGTCTCGGCAATAAGTGAAAATGTTACGATTATATTTAACTGGAGACTTGCATAACAGTTAACGCTCACCCAAAATAACTAGTGGAAAACAACGTAGCTTCGACAGTGATAATTGTTTGGTGTGTAAAAATGTTCGGCAAATCGGCTTGGAGCTGGTAGAAATTGCACTGTCCTATCGTGTGATAAAGTTGTGAAAATGAGGAGTGACCTGATGGCTCCCAGCGAAGTGGAGGGCACCGACTACCTTCTGTCCTCCACGATGAGGCTCGAGGATAGCTTTCTTCAAATACTCGGTAAGTTTGTTCAAGTAGATTTTGAAATAATTTATAAATAAAATCCTTGGATTTAATTTTCCGCTTCGGCAATTAACATGCAGACAGAGTCGAGTTAATTACTGGTTTGTACCTAAAGTTACTTTTTACCTACTTGTCTCACATAAGAGTGTGGAAAAGGACAGAGATAAACCTACCTACTTGACGCATAAATAATTTACATTATTTGCATTTACTTATTTCAAAGCATATTTGTTATGCTCTAGGTAAGTAAGAACCTACTAATAGTACCAAACATATCTACTTATATAATTACTTTAAATGATTAATTTGCAAATCAACTCAATTTCCAATGGAAATACAGAAAACATTCTGAAAGCCGGTTTGATATCAGGAACTTATGAAGTACAGTTCGTACATCATTGAGTTTTTGTTCCAACCCCATCGATTAAGGAGATAATATCTTACTTGAGGTTTGTAAATAGGTATACCGCTATATAACTTGTTTTTTGTGCGATACTGAGTTTGCAGTGGCACTGTCCCCTGCCTAAAACAAACCTTATTTGTGACTGTATTTAATTGTAGGTATTAGATATGAATATTCTTTAATAAGGACTAAACTTTAGGGCTATAAATGTAGGTTAGATTTGTTAGTAAATATTAGTAATCGTTAATACTATTTTGGTTCACTAGAAGTTGGTGACTGATCCTAGTTGTGAAGACCAGAACAGGCACCTTTAAGACAAGAAAACACAATTTTAATACGACAAACACACATAAAATGACGATGGTACTGTCTTGGAAGAATCGTATATATGTTGGTTCTACCAGATACCAAAATTAACAAACTGTTCATTACTTTTACTCATTACAATAATTATCAAATAACGTGATTCTCGCAATTATTATTACAATATAGTCCTTAATACCCCAATAGCAAAATCTACTTAAGTACGCCAAATTATTTAAAAGTAATACCTTCGTTTGGAAAAACAAAGACAGTAAAAAATAAAATTATAAAGATAAATTAATAAATAAAGATAATTAATAGAATAATAAATAAATAGTAATCTAGTAATAAGACGACAAACCCGAAAAAAAACTTAAAAGTACACT
>DWPA01004317.1:0-12957 GCA_018251375.1 Calpodes ethlius | reverse complement strand
AACTTTTTGATGAATATTATTTGATTCGGGGATTAAGAATATCTACTTTTTTTATTTTCTTGTGCTTAGGTGGAATAAATAGGTTTTAACATATTCACTATTTTAAATAAATAACTCTGAAAAAAAAATGACAAAACTTATATATTATCTGTGGTGTGCTTGGGATGTATATCAATCGCCTAGATTTATCCCTCTGCACTCATGTACTGTTATACTGCTAATATGTAACCTGTCAGTTTCACTATCATCAATATTTATTCCTACTTTAATTAAAGTATTTTTCTCATAGCAATATCTCCTCTTAAAAAATCTTCATTATTCAAATTAAGTCGTTCAATACGTTATCAACATGTGCAGTCTATAGAACTTACTGTATGGCAGAAGATATAAAGAAATTATTATAAGCAAGACGCTAGTTTATTCTTTAAAACATTTTAGCTAGTATTTTCAGCGTATATTTGCAAGTAATCTATAGTCTACATTGTCTTTCAAAGTAGTCAAGTCTAAACATTTAGTTTACTATTATTTATCTGTAGCTAACCGATCCATAGTTAGAAAGGCGACAGTAACTCCATCTACGAATGGTTTTTCTACAAGAACACTTAATTTTAGCCTCGTAAAGTATCTACTGTCCATATACGATTTGTTTTTCAAATAAAGAAATTGGGCACAAGCCCCCTGGTACGTTTAGATGATACAAAAGCATTTTTATACCTCAATGTTTAAACAAATAGAGTGAGATTTTCCCCGCAACTAAACATCAAACACCAAAAAACTATAAAACTATTCTGCTACGAAAATTTACATTCTCGTATCTTCATCAGAGAAAAGGCGGGGTGAAGATGATTTGGCGAAACGTGCGGGTGGCTCACCCCCGCTCGAGGGTGAATAATACTCGGGGGATAATTGCTCCAAGAGAGACCATGTCTTCATACCACTTGTGTGACATTCGCTGAAGATAATTCGATTGAGTTTTGGGATAATTACGTGAGCGACCGCTTTGTTCGTTTAAATGAAACGTATTTTGTTCATGGTATAATGTGGCCATCTTAGTTTCGTAACCCTTCAGATTCGATTTGGGTCTAACGCTGTATTTTGCATGGATTATTTTCCTTTGTATGGTAAATAGGGCCGCACTCATTTTGCAGTGTCAGTGTTAAATTCTAATGGTATTAACACTAAAATTTGAATACTTGCTTAAAATTTTGTATGTAAGACGAGTGGATATAGTTGCACGAAAGTAGTATTAGAATACGAAACTTTTTCTTATTGGATTTTTAAACTTAAGTTTTTTTTTACAAGGTTTATATAAGGGTGTTGATTTGTCTCTATAGGTATAATTAATCTTCCAATACGTGTACCAGTGTTCCAGTGTGTGTACACACACATAGAGAATGTAGTGAAATTTTAGAATAATATTATGTATTTTTGTGTTGCGTCTTAACTGGCTAAAATACTTAAATTTTATACTTATCATCTGATAAACTCTTAAGAATAATATTTCAGGCTTATTAAAACAACAGCTTCAAACTAACGTCATAATACAAATGTTCAGATGTTTTTTTTTTGTAAATTAAACTTATTCGTTCATAATTAGGTATCCAGTACAAAAAATATTATTAAATTACATATTATTTGTTCTTATTTTAATAATTTTGTGAAGTTAAATAACATAAATGATTCGCTTTGAAGTATTTATTCTATTTGGATTTGTAAATTTATAGTAAATAGTAAGAATCTTATAAGAGTTTTCGTCTTATAAGAAGGGAATTTAAGTGAGAAATTGAGTTGGAGAAAGTCCTTCCTACAACTGAAATTAGCATCGCTAAAATTTTTTAAACATTTAAAAATATACATTAAATAGTACCAATATTTTTTAATATTATTTGGGGTGATTTAAGCAAGTCTTATTTAAATAATATTTAAAACTTCAGTGATACCTATCAAACATCAGTGCTATTGAAATCTGTGTGACGCCCTAGTACAGATACGGCGTAGTGCTACATAAAAGACATGTTCCGCCATCTAGCGCCGAGTGGCAGCACTAACAAAAGTGCGTGTGTCTAAAATAGCATCACAGTTGTGTTATTGTACTTATATTGCAGCATTTTTTCGTAAAAAAATATTTGTTAGATTATATTAGCTATATTTTAGATAAATTTATTGCACGAATATTGTAATATCTGAATATTAAATGTTGCTTACACTGTGATGATTCTTGAGTTTTATTGGACAAAAATACGAAGATATTATATTAAAAGTACTGAAAATGGTACTTGGAACATCAAATTGAAATAAAATATTATTCGTGATTATTATGCAGGAAAGTTTTAAATAAACGAAAACTTTTAACTTATTCTACTTAATAATAGATGGCGCTGCTAGAACAATATGAATTACAAACTTGGTGATAACGATAAAAATATATTAGTACAAATGTTATATTATCTATTTTAAATCAAATATGCCCTTTTGTACACAGCCTACAACAAGCGGACGAGCCACCGTTTGATCATCATCACCATCACCAATGAATATCAGGAACCCTAAATGTATCCACGAAAGCATTGCATTGCATGGGTAAAGGAGAAATGAAAGAAAGAAAGGCTCTCAAACCCCCAAATTGAACACGACGAGTCATAAACGTCGTTGACAAACTCAAGTAAGAGGTCAATAACTATCCTGGCAGGTTTCAAAGAAATATAATAATAACGGTAATAAAATTCGAATTTGCTTCTTTATTTGAATTCGAAATTTTAAATGCATGTGAATGAAATGGACAAGAAACTTTTCCATTACAAAATAACTATCTAAATAACGGAATATCGTTATTCTCTTTTGTTTTTAATATAGGTTACGCACTGTGCCAATAAGACTCGATTATAGCTTCACGTACAGATTCAATCTGATACGAAATCTTGAGTAAAATTAACGGATTAGAATTTTTTTATTGTTTTAACGTATTTTTTTCTGTTGGTAGACAGTTCAATCAAATTGTTATTGATGTAAAAGTTATTTTCGAACTGACTGTTGATGTTGGAATATTGCCTTTACTTTGACAGAATATGCGAGTTATGACTTCACTGGAAACATATTTGTTATTTACCTTGATATAATTATTATTCAATTTATTATATTTATTTAATTTAATAGTTAATGTCTGGAGTAATTGTAGCCTTCAATTTGTTAGTTAAAAATATTTCAGAGTGCATAGAAAAGGGCTCTAAGTTGTAGAAAGTTTTTGATTTTTTTTATTTATTTATGTGTACCTTAGCTTTATTTGAGTAACATCATTGTGTGGATCAATATAATAGCGATACATCGTAAATACAATATTATGCTATGTTTTTATTTTTTTTTAATTAGTTTAAGAAATGTTTGTTTCGATTATGGAGCTATTTTTTCAGTAAGGTAATAACGTCTTGTTTTTATTTGTAAAAATGAAATCAGTTACGATTTATAATTACTTTATCTTTTAACTACAGGATGTCTTCATTTAAGTGGTTCTTATCGTTACAATTTATAGCTACGTAAGCAATGTTTAAATCGATAAAAAAAAAGATTAGTTTTATATGATAAAGAAAACTTTGCCTTTTGCGTTGTTTTGAAAAAAAAAATACAATGATTACAAACTTTATCAGCAATAGTTAAGACCCAAAAATTAGGTGTTTTGTGATTTCTTTGTAATTTCCATTTTTATGTGAAGTCTTTTTCCGTTTATTTTACCTATGTAAGGTTATTTTTTGTAATATTTAAGAGTTTATATCCAAATTAAGACAAGTATTCAATGATACAGTTTAAATATATGAAAATATTGGAAATTAAACTAGACGAAATTTACGACTTACAAAAAAAGTTAGATACAAACTCTCTAATAATTAAAGAAGTAGGTACCAATATATAAATGAGTTATAACTAACTGAAAATGAACTAATGACTTCAATTTATACCACATACCTATCTATTAAAATTAATAAAATTTATTTATAAAAGGAAAATTATTGTATTATACAAAAATCACATTCCATTTTATATTATTATTAATTATAATTTACTATTATTTAACAATTAATTAGAATACCCAATAATATAATTTACCTTAGTCATAATTTTGTAGTGACATAATAATTACGATGAAAAAATTCTAAACATACCCAACTTGATGATTCCGATGCGAATTTGTTTTATTGACATTTAAATATATATAAAAGAAAATAAAGATACTTAGACAGAGAATACAAGGATAATACTAATCTAAACGAACTTTCCTATTACGATTTGGTTCCAACTCACAGCTAAATGGTTCTCTACCCCTGGGTTGCCCTGGAACGTTCCTCTTTGACCCACTCATGAGTGCCGAGACTGTAATCTTATTATCGGTCGAAACACGCAATCATTATCACGCACACCTGGTATTCTGGCTTCGTTATAGGTTTACGTGATGGGAAATAATTTTCATTGTATATTATGCCTTGATATTTTAACGGAAGAAAGAGAAGGGAAGGAGAGTGTTAGGAGTAATAAAAGTAATTTGCGATATCTACTTTAAGAGCTTTATCAGTTGGAAAGAAGAGTTAGTAACTTCCATAAATATTGCAAGGGTCATTGTATTACATCCGGTGTATTATTTTTAAAGTTAAGTTGGATAGAATAGAATTGAACAGAGTAGGAAAGAAGTAGAATCAACGGTGTTTGAGACTGATTTTATAACCTATTCTGTATTTTTTATAGTTTAACCATCCATGGTAACTTGAATAATACTCCGTATAGGTATTCCCTTTTTAACTTTTAAACATATGAATTATTGAATTTGGATTTAACATAATCTGTGCTAGCTCTTAAAGTAGCAACTCATCTGTGACCAACATATGGTTGAAGTGTGAAACATTGAAAAGATCACATTGATAAGTAATAATAATTAAAGGCCTGGAAATCAAATTATTACATGACATAATGTAAGTATTGTTTAGAATTAGATAGCTACTTTTTCTAGTATTTATTTATTGTGAAAAAAAAATTGCGGATATTAATACTCATTCCATTTGGCAATATTTTTTAATATAATATCCTTTTCTTTTCGCTGTAGGTAAATAATTTTCGTTATTATCTTTTTTATCTTTACAAAAAAAATACTGTAAATGTATTTATATAAAAAAATAAGCATTAAATTAATTTCTTAGATAAATAATTAGATGTTTCGTCAATTATCTAACTATTTTATGCATTTATTTATATAATTTTAAATACAGAATCTTGATGGGTTTTCACGTATCATTAAGAATAACTAGTCGTATTACGAGATATCAGTTATATTGAACTTCAAAATATTTTTTATTTAAAAATACATGATAATCATAAACGAATGACTATAAAAATCGATATTAATTCTAGAGATACTAGTGAGATCCTGTATTTTATTCCGAGGTCCGATTCTTGGGCTACAATGAAGCTCTTATGTCTTGAAGTCAATATAATTAAATAAAATTTTTTTTTTTACTCTGTGGCTCTAGACTTAATTAATATAAGACAGTAAATCCTTTATATTTGAAATACGAATCTCAGGCCATTCATATTAGTTTAGTTGTAAATCCGATAGTAATAGTAAATGTACGTTTGAAAAATGAAAAAAAAAATCTTAGGACGGATTCGAGCAAAAATTTACTTCAGAAAAAACTATTTGTCTCGAATAGTTAAAGAATGTATTATGAATGAAAATTTTAAACAATTATATATAACATAAATTGTAACTAAAGATTACAAAGCTTTACAATTTCAACTCGAATCAGTCAATCCTGGACGATCAAGTCAAGTTACGGTAAGTGCTTTTGTACTAGGACAACATTTAGATATGTAACAGGTAATTATGTCAATGATTTTTTTTTGTTCTACAACATTTATACACGTTAGAAAAATCTGTCATGATAATTAACTAAGATGACATGGAATAATCCATCATTTATTAGCTACTATCAGCACCCCCAAGCTTTGTACGGCTACATTATTAGTCTGCTTGTGTCACTCTCTAGTCTTTTAACCAACAAATCGCACCTTGACGACGAAAGAACCAATAAACAATACGCAAACACTTTCTCATTTATAATATTAGTATGGGTAGTTATTATTATTTAGTGATCAAGGGACACAGATCCCAAGGCCACTACGACCATATTTGGTCTATTGTAGCCGTACCCGTTTTAAGAGCTAGATCTGGTCTCCAAGTCCCACGGTTTTGATGGACTGTAGGATATTCCTGGGTACGGGTAGTTACAATCATTGTAACATTTATCTAATCCGGACATAATTTTACAACTTAAACTCAATAAACACTAGCTTGGACGAAGAAATTTAAATATAATCGCTCAGTTTGAAAATGTTATTCATCAGTACCAGACATTCTATCCAATAATCAGGATAGCAGACGTTCCATTCATTTAATAATTTCTTACGACTTACGACCTTTCTGACGTGTCTTGAATCTTTCGTTGTAAACGATATTCTTCCCTACGTTAATAAACTTGAACATTTTGAATGAAAGAATTATGAATGAATAAATGACGAGTGATTGAACAGTGAATGGATTAAATTAATTTAAAAATTATTTTTATTCTGATCACAGCTGTTTGGTAACTGGCCAAATACATGTTTAAGTTCATTAAAAGCGTTTTAAATCTAAGTAAAAATCATTAAAGTTTTGTGTTTATTTTCGACATTTTTTTTAGTATTTTTTTTATAAATCTACTTATTGTAAAAATATTACTGCTATTATTTTATAGGAAACTTGCAAAAACAGCACTATATAGTAGACTATCTGAATTTGGAAAATTTGTATAAAATTAGAAAAAAAACTGTGTTTATCTCCAAATTCATGTTCGTACAAATTTAAACAATTGATTTTTTTAACGATAAAAAAATTTGGTTATACCTCAATTTATTATGGTCGAGGATTAGATAGCAAATATTTTGTTTAATAGCTATTATTATAATATGTTTCAATAACATATTTTTATTGGATGAATTAAAAAATAGATCCTTCTATGAATATTAAATGATTGAAATATCTACTAAATGCTTTGAATAATTATTTTTTATACCTATATCGGTAATATTACCTAAGTTTTGTTACCTATCAAGGAAAAGAAATAAATAATAACTCGAATTTTGATATTATCTACTAAATAATCTATTTAAAGTAATATATTATGTAAAGTGCATTATGGCCGAGCACAGTGCAGAATTAGAAATTAACCGTCCATTTTTAATCTAGTGAGGCTTTGGTTACCTCATCATCATTTCTAATCTCGCACAAATCCGCTAAATCAGCAATAAAATTCTTGAAATCAACGAATGAATTAAGCCGAAATTAATACGAGTCTTCGTCCGCCGTCGGAAGCAACATGGCCGCCACTATCAGCTCACCCCGACTCACCCTATCTGATCTAACACCCTGCGCCCCAACAGAGCTTGCTTTTTTGCGAGCGAGACAGACTTCCACTCTGGAATGCTTTCGTTCTAAAATATTTTCACTGATCATTTTTCTGTAAACTAATCTGAACCTTATCACTAAACGAAAAACAGTTGAAATTTCCTTGTCGCGCACATGGCGGTTCGGATGTTATCGAACCAGAGTGGTTAGATGAAAAGTGTGAAAAAGTGAAAGAGACGGATAGAGGCGGCCGTCTCGGGCGGGGCCCAAGTTTTCGTGAGTCGTTCGTAGCTTAGGCATGGATCCGCTCGCACCCATTCGTTTCGTTCGTGGCAGAGCGAGACCATGATATTTTTCGCGTTTTCTTTTTTTATTTGCTCTTTATCTTGGGGAGAAAAATGTTGCGTGGGGTGGTTGGTGGGGCCGCGTAGTTGCGTGTAATGTTTTAGGGGGTGAACGGCACATGCACAATAGTATAGATAATGAATAGTGGTGTAGAATGTTTAATCACGGTTTTTGGAGTACTTAGCCCCAACGCAGCGGAAATATGAGATAATTATGGCCCAACTGATATTCGATTTTGTTGATGGAAATTACGAATTGAAATTTTTAATGATAACCCGATAGTGTCGCTAATGAATTACCTACATACGCAGTTTAAAGAACAAACATTGTGCAATATTTTTGATAATTCCCGATATTTGTCAAATATTTATCTGTGCTTAATTCGTTTCAATGTTTTATGAGGGTCGGTAATTACACGTTTGGGAAATAGCTCAAAGAATTAGCATATTTTATAGCGAATATTGGGAATATTTAACACATTAACGCTCAGCTACAGAGGGTTGATCAAGTGGAATTTTTCACCTACATTACAGCGATGGTGCGGGTTCGTTCTTGACGAAAACAATTAAGTTTATACATAACTTTTATTAACACTACCTATCTATATTATTATATAACATGCACAGCTTTAATTCATATATGTTTTTGATACATATCAAAAGATTTAACAGAAATATTAAATCATATATTATAATAATACCCAATTATGAAGACCATTGCTTTGCTAGACAAGAGAAAACAAAGATAAATAATTACTAGTTCATTACTAGAGTAACTTCAGTTATAACTAAACTGAAAAGAGGGTGAAGTCTATCACGGTGCGAATTGGTGAGAGTTAGAAGCGAAATTAAAATTTGTTATTATATGAACGACTGATAACTTTTGTCTAACATAATCCACTTACAATGTCTTTCTGGATTGACAGAGATTCATTATATCTTTAATTCAATAGATAATTTAATATTATAATCCATAATTTTACTACTACAATCCATAATTCTCCTCTCACAGTGTATTTGGTCACGAAATTTACGTATAAAAACTTTTGTAGCTACCTTTATAAAATTTCATAATATTAGGTATTTAGGCCAATTTATAATATAACTTTATATCCTATTCATAGATAAATAAAAGTAATCTTAAAAGATAATAAGGTAACGATCGGCATTACCATATATTTTTTTTACATACATGTTGTAAGTAAGTTAGTGCTTGACTATAGTTTCTGATGGTAATTGGCGTGGTTTGAATGGTAAAGATTACCTGAAAAACACCCGTGAAAACTTTTAAGTTATCTTTCCTCACGACGTTTTCCTTTACTGACATAAGTGTAATTTATATTTCTAATACGCTTATATGAGAACGTGTCTAAAATCTAATCTGCAAGGTCCAGACACACCAAAAAACTACATGACATGATTGACGGAGCTCTAATAAAGTAATATGTATATTACTTGAAAAGATTTGTTGGGAGTTCCTTTTTCCGTTTCATCATCACTTACGACATCTTTCTGAAACTTTGATAGAATCAACAACAACAAAAATTAATTTCTATAACTGTGTTGTCAAAATATCTACTGTCATTTTTAAACCATTTATCCATCAATGCATAATCTCTGGTTATCTTAGTCAGAACAATAATAACAAATAATAAAAGTTTTTGAATATAGACAACTTCCTTGACGATGATTGACATATTAAATTTGACCATTAATGAAATTTAATTTGAATTCGATAAAGATCTCCTATGATTTCAATGTAAAGTCTACAATTAAATATATTATGAGGAATATACTTCAATACAAACATAGGTATAGGTACTGGAAACACATGATGCATATGATTTTATATTTATAAACACTCTTTGGGGTGTAACCAGCCCAACCCATTGAAGTCAAACCAACATCACGGAGATCGCTGTTCAGGACGAAGAAGTAGATAAAGTGCACAGTAGATGTCTGTGAATTAAGACAATAGTCTCTCAACTGATGTGATCTATAGCGATGATGATAACTAGTAAGTATTCTTAATATTTTAGACGGTGCATGGCCCTTGGTCCTGTTGGAGGTGCCACTCATTTTAATACCGACGGTACCCACTGCATATAATAACTATGTATGCATGCATAGTAACTATCTTCGTATGTTTGACAAGTTGGTTCACTTGTATAATCAGTCAATATTTTGACACTGAATTTAAATAAATTTGTAGATAACAAATTAAATAAAATTTCATTTCAATTAAAGTTTGCATTTCATTTATTTCACTTAATATTATCGTATTATAAATGTCGTAAATCGGTATTTTTTTAGGGATTTTATGTATTAATTCTCTCTGGACCCAATTATTAAGTTAACCCTAATATTTATAAATGGGAAAGTTTGTACTTCGTTCACGGTGTAACGGAGCGTCGTTATGGTATGATTTTTTGTGAGGGAGGTTCGAGAGTGACGTAGGCTACTTTTTATCGCGAAATATCATCTCATTTCCGTGGGGAGATCCGTTATGTTATGTATTTGAATCTCTCCATAACGAAGAGGTAATGTTCGTTATGTTTGAAGAAGGTAATCTTCAAAACTACTGATCAGATTTTTTAAATTCTTCTAGCATTAAAATGCCGTTCTCTTTAAATGATTCTATTTAACTTGCAATGTTAGTTAGGGTCAAATCTTGTTAGCTGAAATAAGCTTACTTCCACTTATCATATGAAGCTGAAAATTTAAAAATTGCTTTAGTTTAAATGATAAGGCATTTTTATCATAAGTACGACTTAATATTACGGTCGGGGTTGAATTCGGACGAGGGAACTCCTCGACGCTGAATAGGAGAATTATTACTTTTCAGTCTAAAAGCTTGCTTTTAGTTTTTTTTTTTAATTATAAATTTGCAAAAACATTTTTTTAATATTGTAATTATTATCATAATCATTTTGAAATTTGTTAACCGTAGTTTAAATCGCCTATATATATTATACTGATTATGTATGTTATCACTAATTGTTAATATTAATTTCATACTATTCCATTTAAAAAAAGAAGCATAATAGAGAGAAGATAAGGATTTTTATAATTTATAATATTACCCGTGTTAAATAGGGTAAGACGAGCACAATTCTTGACCCCGAGGGTCAACCGTGAGAATGAGGGGTCAGGGGTCAAAACGACCTGTTCAACGAACATTCATTGTAGCGGAGAGGTCAAGACTTTTAACCTCATGTCCGTTGCGTTCTGCATAAATGGAACTTAATTTTGATCTCATTTGCATGAAGCAGAATTTGAACTCATTTTTTATAACTCAAAGATTTAGGAAGGAGATTATAAATTTTAGCATTTGAGGGTTGAATTTTGTGCTTCACTCAACCAAATTCAGTTTGAATTATACCTTGTTATGATTAATTTGAAAAAGGAATACAATAATTGTATTGCATGAAGTTGCCGATATCTAAAGGTTCTGTAATATCTTTGATACAGAACTCTATGTCGCTGTTTATCTCCTACTGTAGGTATTATTGAAGGATTATTTGAATCTGGTGAACTTTAAGCAATTATTTCTTTCACCAATACCATATCTATTAGCTGAAGGATTACACATATTGGTGCTTCCAAAATTGAGTATGATCATAGCTAATTGTACCATATTGAAGTCATAAAATATATAATTTCGTTATTTGTATAATTTGAAAAGATAGCAACTAGAGACGATGCAAAAACAAAATATTAACGAATTACCTTATTTTTTTTTAATTTTTAATACATACCGCATGCAAGGAGAGTAATATTTAAAGGTCTTCCACCGTGAGAAAGTGCCCACATCTGCAATTATAATGACAAGACGTTGCAAAGCTCGCTGACCCCTTTATCTCACTGACCCCACCTGCTGGATGTTTAATTATTCCGAATTAGCATGCGGTAAAAGTTCCCGAACCGTTCTCACGTATGCTGAATTTTACCGTTCAGAATGCCTTACCAAAAGCGAACTCTTGCACTCGCTAGTTCTTAGATCCCCACTTAGATCTCCAGAGAGAATAGACAAAGTCCCATTAATTGGTGGAGATTTTATCTGGCTACATAGCTCCCAACTTCTAACAACCAAAGTATAAGTTATACAGAGAATATGGTTAAGTTGCAGATCTTGAGAAGCAGCTTGTAGGTTCCACTGTTTCCTTCAGGTGTGCAACGGTTTATTAATATATGTAGTGGGATGTTCGTGTGGGTGAAATTCACTATTAAAAGATCTATCTGCTTGTTATCGGGGTGTGACAATGCTTAAGAATTTTACTGATATCTGATGTTGATTTCTGAATTAAAGGGGTTTCTTTATTAACGTTACCTTCCCCCAATAAATAACATTTTGACTGATCCCTTTCGTTTTCAACAATTAGCGAATATCCTTTGTTTATTCAAGCAATGTTTCACGATCTCTATAATTACTTGATTTCCTGCTCATTATTTTACATCTTCTGACTCCTTTCCTAAAGTATGTCAGGTATACCCAAATGAAATAAAATAAATGAAGTTAGCATCTAAAGTCCTAATTGGCTAATTCTACGATTATGGATTTCAGTCTTACTATTCATATTTCTACCAAAACCATTCATAATTGTGCGCGACTCAAAACCCTTTGAAGTCGAATAGGGAAGATGACCCCTTAACTGACCCACCTGCTAGTTAGTTAATTATTCGGAATTACCATGCGCTGAGAGTTTCCGAAATATTCTCACGTTCGCTGTTTATTAGCATTTTAAAAGAATTCTTGCCGTCGCATCTCATCTCAGTTCGCTCTTGGCGTTTATGTGTTCGTTATGAAACTTATTAAAACTACCGCGATAGTGCAGTGTTGTATTTTTATAAGTTATTGCCCGGACACTAGATTCGACTAAATTTTTTATTGTACATACAAGTAAGTTCTATATTACTTTCCGGGACATCATTTACGGTAAGTAAACCTTCTTTCACAGTTTTCAACTGTTTATAATGTCTCATTTGAAGTCTGAAGCTTTAAGACCGCACATCTCAGTAATATTACTATGAAATGTTTCGCAAAATTAGAGAAATTTAGTGCATGTTTCAATACAAATCTGTTATTTGGCTGAGAAAAAATTATACGATAGAATAAGAAAATTCATCACACTATCAAAGATTAATAAAATCTATAATTGGGAACTCTTAGGTCTAAAACTATAACATGTT
>DWPA01004316.1:0-12957 GCA_018251375.1 Calpodes ethlius | reverse complement strand
ACACATGAAATTCAACCGTAATTGAATCTGTCAAAATGGTAACTTAACAATACCATTATTAGATGTTCTATTTTCTTTAACTTATGTACCTGTTTGTAGCTCATTACACCTATATAAAATTTGGTTTTCTGCACTTCATCTCTGAATAGGTACCTATACTTTATCTATACCAAATCTCGTTGATGCATTTTTTTAACAATAGGTAATACAAAGATGGAAAATAAAGTAGATAAGATGTCTAAGTAAATATTTATCTTTACATATAAATAAGTATATAAATTACAATTTATGAAATTAGAATTTCTGAAGCTCGAGACAGTCATTAAAAATATATATATAATAACCTACCAAAATATTTGTCGAATTAAATAATTCCATTGATTCGAATGACCTCTACTAACATTAGTAGGCGCCTGTATTTATACCTAGTACACACCTATAGGTAGTTAATCTGCTCCTGGTCGTAAAAAGTATTATACAACAAATGCTCTTTAAATAACTTGATTACAGTTTGAAGAATACAGTTAGCACGTACCATTGATATAATCAGTCCAATAATTTACCAACCCCCTCGGAGTATCAACTGAATGCATTCTTGCACGCAATAAATCTGTCAAGAGGCCCCCAAGAAAGCTAAAGCTTTTTCCTACATTTAAAAGCTCACGTCCATTCACATAATTCTAGAGAATCGTCGCGGGTAACGTACTATTGACACTATTAAAAAATTATAAAGTTTGTTTTCATGTTTGTGTTTGTGTTTGTGTACACCGTAAAGTACGTAGGTACTTAGTTTGAATTTAGAATTCGGCTCTAAGGATAAGTATTTTAGTTCACTTTCTTAGTTAGTGTATTATAAGTAAGTTAGTATCTTCTGTAATACAGGTAATAATGAAATATGCACTAGCCTGTTCATTTGGTAGCTGCGTACTATAGAAGTAAACTCGTTATAAGCGTGCATAATTAATTAGGTATTAAAGATATTTAAATAACCTTTGTCTTAACTTATTTGATCAAATAGGACAGTATTTAAAAGCATCCCTTAACTTAAGAGACACTTGTACGAGTAATTTATAATCCAGTAATCACAGACAGACTGGCGCATTAAGAGTAATATATATTTTATATTTTTATTTATAGTCGTGAAAATAATTAGTTGGTGTGACCCAGTCAGTGACGTAAAGGGTCTCTGGTTCGATCCCCGGCAAGAGCAGACACTCTGACAAAGCAGAAACACAAATATCTGATTAGAAATAATACTTAGTACATATATTAAAGTAGACAAGTTAAGTATAAGTATTCGAGTTGGCCTGACTACCTTTTACTTGTTCCGGAATCTATTTTTTTAAATGTAAACGTTATGTACAAAACGCTAAATTGCTTCAGGGCCCAATTTCGATGGTTGAAAATGTGTATATTAGATAGAGTTGGATTCGAAATGAGCACCGTCACTCCGAACATAACAACATTATTGTACGTGGTACCTGGCAGTCGGTAGTCGGTAGGTGGTAGGTGGCAGCGAGCGTGCCGCGGACATCCATAAAGAATGATTTCTTGTCGTGTGACCTGACAGTGCGAAATGAATACAATTTCTAACACGCCAGTTATGTTAATATAGCCATCGAGGCGTTCACGGCCCTGACGTATTTACGTTCGTTACTGCACCGCCACTCGCCACTCGCCACTCGCTCGCCCGCGGTCATAAATCGTCTATCAATGTTTTTTATGCAAATCGTCTGGAGCAAACCAAAGAATGTATGTTTGTTCGTCTTCGGATGATTACATACGGGCATAATGGCACGCGTTTCCCACAGAGCCGGCGGGGGACCGACCGCTGTAGCTGTACCGGCGGTACGTCGCCGGCCGAGGTGCGGTGAACATTTTATTTACTTCACGTTTCGATCTTGTTTATGAATATTCTTGATTAAATTAAACGTCTCGTGTTCCTAATGTAAACTAACAGTTCTGCACTACTAGATAGTTTGTTGGGTTTATAGAATTTAGAATAGGTAATTGATTTAAAATTTAAAAAACTTTCAGTCTTAAATTTTTCTTAAATTTATAGATGTGTGTGTTATTTTGTTTACGAAAAAAACAACTAAATAAAACACAAGGAGTACATAATTGCTTTGCACGGCATGACCTCTGTCATTACTCGTTGCATTGTCAACACGGAGAGATTGTTAAATTTATTTACTTTTTTATAAAAAAATATATTGTCTTTTTAAATGAATTTGAATATTTGCGAAGATCAGCGCGTAGTTCGCTTCGTAATATTTATTTAACGCATAGGTAAGTTACAAACACCATCTGTCATATCAACTTAAAAAAGTATTTTTAAACAGTATTTATACCTATAATATGTAAATAGATCGTAACGTGTGTTCAAACAGATTAGATGAGAATATATAAAACTATTTCAAACCCATAACTCCGAGTCATACAAGTTTGAATGGCAGTAAAAAAACAACAGTAATTTATGGTCGCACAAACAAAGACGGTAATTCATCACTCGTCATAAAAGACAGATTACGTGCGACATATTTATGAGCGGCTTGCACTACAGTGTGCGGACCGCGCGGCCGGGCGCTATTGGACGCTGTGTGCGTACTATTTTTGCGCATTTGGAAATATACGTGCGACTGTACAAAGCACGTAAATGTGTTAATAATTTGAGGCAGAGGATACAAGACCTGTCATATCACAAAAGCTATTCGATTATTATTTGCACCCATCAGTTACTTGAAGATCTCTAAGTCCAAACTAACATATGCACACACACACAAACAAGCACCTATAAAATGTACATACGTAAAACATAACTGCTATATGTAAAATGAAATTATGTATTTCGTTTTGGCCATACAAATTAATTAACAGTTGTAGCAAGTAAATGTGTAAATGGTATTGGATTACCGATGAATAAAAATCCTAACTTTATCTTTAGTAGAGTAAAAGAGAGGTTGGAGAGTAGGAGAGTAGTGGCCTACTGTTACACAATTCTTTAGTTAAACTTGTTTAGTGGTATCTATGAAAACGTGGAGTCTTGTAACGGAATATAACCGACAAGTGTCAAACATCCTTCGACATTACAGAAAGCGCTACCTGGTATTTAATGATGATAATTTGAATGTAAAAATATTTTTGTTGTAAATAATATTATTTATACGCAACAATATTAATCTATACACACATATCTATATATATAATCTATACGTCATATAAATTATTTATTTAATACTAATTTACAATAGTTTAATTGACCTTAAGTAGCACGAAACAAAAAACGTAAGTCCTGTGAAGCAAACTGCTTCACGGCAGACAAGCAGGTGTATTGATTGGTGATGACTTTCCCGGCGATTTGCGCCAGGGTTATAGCTGCCACACGAGTACAGAAGGAAGATTGAGATTTAAAAAAATAATATTTAAGTTAACAATATTTTCCACGTCATATTTTATCAGCTATAACTTATAAAATATTCAAAACCATTCCAATAATGTTTCATGGCAAAAAAACTTACCGGCTCTCAAACAATGACAGTAATGCATCACTCGTCATAAAGGACAGATTACGCATGTCTGGCGCGACAGATTTACGACCGACTTGCATAATAGTGGCCCATGGTTATAATGGAGTCGGTGACAAAAAACTTTCACTCGGCACCGGGTCCGTGGTACCCCCGGCCCGAGGGCCAGGCTATGAGACATTTCATACAATGTTCCAAAATCGATATCCGATAACAGATATCGGATAAGACTTAGACATCTGCAGTGTAGGCCTTGCTAAAACCAAATATTTATAACCAATAACTAATCTAGACATTATCTTCTGTACAACGATAACACATATTAGATTTATGAGTTTCATTACTCCAACTTCCCTCTCTTCTCCAGTATTAACGGTTGTTCTATTGGTCAGTTCGTGACCTTCACTATGCTTCTTCACTGCCTCATATCATTTGCAACGGTTTTTGGCAGCCCTTAAAGCGTTGTGGTAGTATGTCCAGGTTAAAGGTCTGGATACTTTCGAACTAACGTTGTACAGAACTACATTTATGAAATGGTATATAGTAGAGGATACTTTCGAAGCAGATGGTATAAAAACTAAAAATGATTGTATACACCTAGTTGTTTTAGCATGTATACTTTATATCTTGGAGACCTCTATGCACATTTTAATGTGCGCTTCTTAGTCTCATACAGGAAAATCGAAGATACCGACGTTTCTAGAAGGTCCGTTTTCGTTTCGATTGACATTTTCCTGTCCTTCCAAATGACTTGAAGCTGACTCATCGTTTTATATTTTAGAATTCAGGTAAACATAGTTTTTTACTATTTGGAAGCCAGTGATGTCGATGATTAATTTTGATACTTGCGAAAACTTTGAGACGTGTGACTTTGAGATCTTTGTAGTTTTGCAAACAGTACTGCCGCAATGTTGGCATGGTTGTCCATTTCATAGCTGTAGAACAGAAATGGAACTCTGCAAGTAGACCGAGGAAGATACTATACTATAAATTATTTAAATCATTTGAGAAATACATTACTAATAATAATATTATACTTAGATCACAACCATACTCACGCATGAATCTTCTCAGTAACCTTAAGAATGGCGGTGTTGGGACTGTGTCAGAGTCCAAAACAAGCACAAATTTAACTAAATAGCTTGTATTAAAAAGAGAGCTGCGTGTGCACTTCCACTATCCAGGGAAATGACAATAGAGAGATAGGTTTGCACTAGTTTGATCTAGTAACTTATTTGTAGTTTTATATAATTTTTGACGTAACAGATATTTGTTTGTTGTATGACGTCATGGTCGCAACAACGCGTCGTTTAATAGAATAAAACTCCCTGTAATTACCCGTATACTTATGCAGTATTCAAAATTGTATTCAATCTGTTCGTATCTCCAGTGTCGTAATATATGATATGAGCACGAATAGAATTCTGTAGGTATGATTTACGGCCGATACAAACTTAATTATTTCCACGGGTTGACTCGTTAGGTAATAAATTACCCGATTGCATAATTTCAGAATCTTTTATTTATGACAACGGAAATTAATTGTATTATTACACAAATTAAATGTATAACAATTAAACCGTGAAATAAATAATAATTATTCAGCTAAACGGAAGCTCTGGGGGAAAGTAGTTGGTGGTAACTTATAAATACAGTGAAGCATGTAGTACCTACTGTTCATACATCGATAATAACAATCATAGAGTTGATTCTGTTCCGGGAGAATTACATTTATAAGCCGTCGCAATTGAAAGAAATACTTTCAATGAAAAGTAAAAGTGTTTTGTACCTGAGTTGGCAGTGAGATGTGACAGTGCCCTGGTGACTGCTCAGAGGAACTAATGAAGCGTACATTTTATGTTTTAAATTACTTACTCACTAAGAAAACATTATTATAGTTCTATAGACAACTAGACGTCCAATGATACAAGTTTTGTTAGATAAGTTCAGACTTCACGACGAACACTAAACTCGAATTGGCTATTACGTCCTATACCATTTCACGTTGTAACGGAAGCTGAAAACATACGTCCACATTACAATTAGAAATATTTCAATAATAATTCAAATGTGACTGTAAATATACTTTTGATGATTAAACTCAGCTCAGTACAATTCGTGTATATTTTGATAGCTATCGTCGCAAAATGTACAGGTTGTTCAAAAATAGACAGGAGTGCGTTTATAATATAATATGAGCTAATTAATAATAAATCAACGGGCGGATTACCCGGGACGCTCCGGGACAAATGTTTCCGGTGCGCCCGCTTTATTATTTTCATTATTTTTATTTACCAAATAAAAATTTATGGACGGGGAGACCGCCTTCCGAGAGATTTAGCGAGTGTGTCATAGACTCGGGAGCTGAAAACTCGATCTGCTTTGAAATATGAACGGTTTTAATGGTTCCGCGGCCTGGACGTCCGAGGCTCGTTGATATATCGCCCTATTTGTATTATCCAAATATGGATTCCTTTTATTTCGACCGAGTGCCTCATTTTGTAATACAATGTGTAAATGTGTGTTTACGAATTTTGAAGCATTCTCGATCCAACGGTATCGGCTAACTTCGGCACGTCCATGCTTGGAAAGGTGCATTAAGGAGTCGCTTTGGACTGTAATACTTAGATCGGAAATCCTTAAGTCATACCGAACATCTCAAGATCTTGTGACACTCAGGGTTCCATCCCTCCACAATTCCTCAACCAGGTGCGGGTGGTGTAGTGTATACGTAGTCATTAGGGCCTCTCAGTGGCGTGTTTAGAAATACAACATAACTACCAACTGATTTTGCTTTAATCATGGTCGTAAGTAGATTTCTGTAGTAAGTAAAAAAGCTGGAATATCACCAAGATCGTTTAGGGTCTCGGTCGAGTCGATTTCGACCAAAAAAACACGCAGGTGTTTAGAGGCAATATCGCCACAAACTAATGTGAAGTCATAAAATAAAATACGGCAATTCATTCATTAAGAGCATTAAAAGTGCATTCAAGTTTGCGGCGCGCCGTAGACTCATTTGCCGGACGGACGTAAAAAGACGAGCGCACAGACAAAATGTGCGATCGATTATTGGATACGGGTAATGATATTTACAACGTTTAATATATAACAATTATTGCGAGCGATAGTTGCGCTACAAACGCTGCGATCGCTTATTGGGCAGAGAAAGAAACACTATCTGGTTCAATTTATCTACAGCTGGCTAGCAACAGACGCACGCACCGACAATAAGTTGTATTACAAGGCTGAGTACAAATTTAGTCGTCCTCCCACTCGACTCGCTCGATTATTTATAATAAAACCTTTTTATACATTTTGTTTCCGATTCAACATAAATAAGATATGTTATTTAAAGCCAATATATCACTTGACAGGTGGTAGGCAGGCGCGCCCGCTCGGATTCCCTAATTAGTGCCTAATGCCGTCGATCCTACGGTCGATATTCGGTCGTCGGCACGCTCGGGTCGTCGGGTCGTAGCAGACGTTTCATAAGATTTATACATATATCAAAGTAAGGCTTTGTGTGAATGTAGTGAGAGATTTTAATCAACGTCCGAATGCACAGGCAATAAGTCGGGGTCTGGCGTTCGAGTCCTGGCCGCGCACAGGATGCCCGATGTGAGCAATTAAGTTGAAACGATTAATCACTAGCACATCTGAATATATCTCGATCACATCGCGAATATCTACACGATCTCGCTGCTCACAGATATTTGTTTGGGTAAAGTTTTCATTTCGTTATGGTTTTGTCGATGGAACTCTACCTACCTGTGGGCTGAGTCCGAGTACTAAAACGCCTCGTTTTGAGTTTCGTATTACATGTACATTAATGGCATCAACAGGTTCAAGACCTCGCTAATGGGGACATCGACTCCTCCTAATTATAAGTTATGATCGACATGTTTTTTATCACATATATATTGTCATAGTGTTATTTCAAACATTCATTCGCAACTGTTTAATATGCTATAATATTGATATCAACTTATATTGCAAAGATTAAAAATACTTTTAGATCGGCCTCGTGCGTGTCGCGCCCCGCGCAGTGCAGGGTTCCGTGGTGTGTTGATCCACTGTTACTTGTTAACTATAAACCCAGTTTAACTAACATTTTGTCTTTTAAATTCGTTAAAGAGTAGTCGTTAAGCCATACCGGAGACTTTAAAACTATTTAAGGATTCCAGGTCATCTTATTCCTGTAATGCGTTATGCACCGGGGACTCAGGACTCAGTGAGTAAATCATGTGTTGCAGACCAAACTTATAAAGCCAAGTTTGTTCCATTTCGAAGATTAAGCTGTAGAACTCGTAGACTTGAAAATTGCCAGTAAGTCGTTGCTCACCTTACCCGCAGAAATAGTATTATGCGCGGCTATTTACAATATTGACAGGTTATATTTCGAAACACTTGCGCTGGCTTGCGGTATGATTTACGGCACTTATTAACTAAGGCGGACAGTATCGCCGCTTCATCACAATATGCAATATTTTATGCACCTTTCATAAACATGCACATTAGCGGCTACGATGTTGCTAATTTTTATCGAGGGTCGCAGCTAGCGCCATCTAGCGTGTCGTCGTGACGTTCGGCAGAAGGTGCAGCGTGTTTAAAAGTTGCTAATGTTAGGGCACGATCAGTGAGTCGGTTGAGTGCGGGTGTAGGATTTTCGAGCGAGGAGTGAAGGGCAGAGCAGGAGCTCGCCGTCGAGGTGAAGACGAGTGAGCGTCCGTTGCGTCGGCGGCTGACGCGGCGGCGACTCGGCGAGCGCTAATCGATGCGCGCCACTGCGCTGTCTTCCGACGGCGGCCATTACGCACCTTTATGACCACCCGGCCCCGGCCCCCGGCCCGCGCACTCCGCTCCAAGGCGGCACATGACGAATCAATATGCCGCCGACCGACTCAACACTTATTTATTTGACACGATTTATTAGCCGAATGCCTGTAAACTTTTATGCGCCTCTCCCCGGCGAGGGATGCTTTATGATGGACAGGGCCGTGATAAAATTCTATGTTTCTGCCGCCGTGCCGTCTACGTTTATTGCGAATCGGAACAGATGTCTGGGGCTCCGGACTGGGAGCGCGCCGGATCTGCTTACTGTCGACCGAACGACCCGCCGGTCGCGCCCTCTATACTTACACCGTACCAGTACCCTCATAATGTTTACACCATTTGGTCTATCAAATAATTTTTAAAGTAACATTTACCTACCCAAAGAAATACAATATGTATATTTTTTTTTTATTTTTTCAATTCCGTTGTTTTAGAATTAAACCGAGTACCGACTTATTACAGAGTTTCATACTGAATCACATAGTTGTCTATTTTGTGATCGGAGGCTAAGGTACAAACTCAATTAAACGGCACCAACCTGTCGGCCGGTAGACAGGGAGTGAGTGGAGAAGCGCTCATGTGGAAATATAAAATTGTTTTCAAAGACACCGATGTAGGTACCTACTTAATAAACATAAACTAATGCGACCACCCCGACGACACCTTTAATATCGGTAAACAGGACCTCGTTACGGCGTCCATTCCACGATTTCGCTTCATTAATTATAATTACATATATTTCGCCGGTTGCAATTAACGTTCGTTATTCAGTCGCGAGTTGTAGACAAAATGTCGGACGGAAATGTGTAATTTTTTCACAAATATTACGGAAGGAAGGCGACGCTTCCTGCGGTCTGTTTAGATGGTTTTTATGCTAATCGCGAGATTTGCTGGGGTTTCTTTTAACGCCGCGATTATTCACGGAGTGCGGTTGCGTCGCGCCTTTAAGAAATTAGCGGTCATCTACTTTTTAGATGGAAGAAAGAGACTTGTAGAAGAAAATCACATAAACAGGATCACATCTCCTTCTGGTCGTACGCATCAAAATCTTAAGTTACTTCAATACTGATTCTCATTAGGTATGGTGATACCAGAAAAGCATGCGCTAACATTTACTCATTATCATTCAACAAAAGAACGCGCACGGGGTCGCTCCCAGTAAACAAATTTGTGAGTAATAAAACAAATGTACTTGTTAAATTATACTAACTTTTTAAACAAATTAGTTTATCGTATCAATATGTACTATAAATTGCCCGATTGACTTTTCCATAAAATAAAATGACCGGCGAGCTGCAAGTGGTCGGTCGGCGACTAAAGTTGCACCGTTCGCACAGAAACTCGTTTGGAGGAGGTGCCGATTATCTTCTAACGTACAAGTAATGACCAATATTTCATGAAATATTGAGAAAACACGCGAAATTCGAGCGTCACCCGGAAGGGGGTGGCCGTAGTTAATTTTTATGGGTTACATATGATACACGGCCGCCCGCTACCGCTTAATGACTGGAGCTACGTAATCTGCTGATATACAAAGTTTTGCTGTTATTGGACTGCTGAACTGCGGCTGTGGAGTAGCATTCCCATGTACTTACACCGAAGGACATCTAAGCCGAATCTTTGCAGGAAGGAAACATACAAGATTAGGAAACCTCTATATTGTTTTTTGCAATAATGTTCATAAAATATGAAAATCATCACGACCTAAGTATTGAGCGTACTGGAATATGGTCTGAATCCATTTCATTTTGACAGAAAATTTGAATCCAGCTATTTAATTTCTATAGAGGTATGGTAATGAAATCTTGTTAGTTTATTATTAATTAACATATTATCATTAAAACATTCGTGGGGTACCTAGTGGATATTCTCCATACTTATAGATTTTACACAATCAACGTTCCCGTAATATAATTATTTTGCGCGCAGTTCTTGTTAAGACCGTTAACTAACATAGAAAACTCGTAATGTGCGAGAGGCCCCGGAAGGGGGTGGCCATAGTTAATTTTTATGGGGTAGCGTATGAAGCATGGACGCCGTGTTAGCTTAATGACTCTACATAGAGACTGGAGCTTTAACACGGTCGGTATTAAATTTTACGATAAAATTCTGACATTTCAATTCATAGACGCGTGTTCTTCGTGGCCGTGTGGAAACGTTGTTATCGTAAATGCTTTGTCATGTCAATAATGTAACATATTAAGGCAACGCTGGCTTCTTGAAATGAGTAAAAAAACGTTACGATAAATAATTATCGTGTATTTGACAATAAACACTAGTTAGAATTTATAACAATCTCAGAAATGTTAGTTACAGAATATTAGTAACTCTTCTTCCGAATGATCAAATTCAGCCAAGGAATTTTGACTTTAACATGAAGTGAACAGAGGAAACGAATAGACTACCCATTACTAATGTTTAGTTGTCACAGTCACGTACGTTTCCGTGTTACGAAGCCAACCTGCACCTTAACCAAATGATGTCATCGGTAACATTCCATATACATAGATCGGAAAGCGCCTCCAGCGCCGCGAGAGAACGACTCTTATTCTCACCTCGGAAGGTCGGCGCGGAGTCGGCGGCGCTGATCAATCTGTCGATTGGCTCCGCATGCAAATACCAAACAATTCCGCGCCGTACCCTCCGCCACTCCGCCACTCCGCCACTCCGCTCCTACTCGAATGCATAACAGACAAACAGGCTAATCCCGGCGTTATCGTAAATTGTCAGTTTATGACGTGCGGAACGACCGCGGGGGGCGGCGGGGGAGGCAGAGTTTTCTAATTTCGCCCCCTGCGCCCGTTTTGATGCGCTAATTCGTGTAAGCAGTTTCTGAACGTGCTTGTTTCGAGTTCACTTCGCTCCGACAACGTCGATACACCCCCGCGCACCCAATGCTCGGGAAGTAAAGTCGATTTTAAAACGGAGCCCGCTCGCCTCACCTTGCCGAGGTTATCGTCGGCTTTTACATGGAGTTGCGCAATTTACATACATTTGTTTGTTCGGTTTTTAAATTGCGAATTAACCGTGTTAATCGCGAATGGTGTTTTGCTAAACGCCACGAATTAAAACTTATTGACGCATAGATAATCGCACGAGCGAACGCGGGTAAATGTGCTTCGTTTGAATTACGCGTATTATATTCTTACGTCTCACCTTTAAAAGTTATCTTGTTTTGGCAAGCGAGGATCGACTGCGCGACTAGTCGTGGCGATTATGTTCCATCGAAACTAAATTATCTCAATAATTCTTTATCACAGTGGATAAGTGTATAATTTTTTCAGTGTCCTAGTGGAGCGAGGAGTCGTAATAAACGAGCGACACGCCGCATCCGTCCCCCGCGAGCGGACATTCTCACACAAGTCAGCGGGAAAATAGATTGCAAACTAATCATTGGACAAATATGTCGTATGCACGTATGCACGTAGCGGCTCCACGTGACTCGGATATTACATTACGGCGGCCGTCCGCGATCGCATCGGCCCGGCGCGGGCGCATCACCAATTAATACTCTTCATTTAATCGATTCCTTCAATTATAACCGACTTGATATACGTTAATCCTTTTCGGCCGCTCTCCGTGCCTCCCCGGGATATTCTCGGGTATAATTACGTGGGAGGCGACCTCTATTGACAAGTATTGATGTTTTTAATCTGATGTTAGGATAAGACATTAGTATGCGCGTCCGTCCGTATTGATTTGTGGCCGGCCGGCTCATTGGTTCGTAATTATTGGATTTCGGCGCTATATTTATTGGCATTTCTTCTCAGTCGCCTTGATTTATCATTGGGCTGTCGTTCCAGAAATTATTGCGAGATACGCTTCGTCTGCTGAGTGTTTTTTTTCGTTTATTAAGGCTCAAATCCCGGAGGTGGAGGCAATACGTCATGTTTCAATACGTTACGCGTTAGGACACATGATCACCTCCATTAAGGCGCGTCTCCCGACGGATTAGCGCCGTCAGCGCGTCGAGTAATGAGATGGTGAAAATATTGGAAATATCGCGACAATAATAAACGTGTAATAGGGAGATACGACGCAGCTGGGCCCGCGCCGCCGCCAGGGGCGCTGCCGTCGCGCTCGCGTGCCGCCATGTGAGCCGCTCCAGCAATCGAACGTGAAACATTTTTAAAAATTACTCATCTGCCAGTTCTACCCTTTTTATATTCATCTTAATGTAGTGGTTGCGACGATGCTTATTTTTTAATTTAATTCACACTTAGAAGTAGATTTGTTAGGCAACGTGTTTCTAGAGGCGTTAATTTATAGTCTACTTTTATGGATGTTTTGCCCATAACAATAATCGACGATAGCAGTAGTAAAAAAGGTAGGTATGTCGATACGCCGATAAAACTTAGTACCATAAACTTATCGCGTTGTGCAAAGAAATATGTTGGTGCCTATCTAGCTACTAGTGTATGTTTGTTCAATGACGATATTTATAAATGTTACTAAACGTAAACAATATACGTATACGTATAATCAAAGTATATATAATAATTAGTAGGGGCTTAATTAAAATGTCTCCCAATTCATTTCTATATTTGGATTTATGAAAAAAAAGTTTCACGATTTCTTCTTTTATTACTTGCCTAATTAC
>DWPA01004315.1:0-12958 GCA_018251375.1 Calpodes ethlius | reverse complement strand
AGTTTTTATCCTATTTCGAGTTATTAAGGCATAGGTTTCTAGAAATAAATTGGTTGTTAGTTTTAAATATAATATCAACAAACGTAGGATTGTCGATCAGTGTAATAGGTATTATTTATAGCCCGGTCTAACCGCAAGGTTCACGGTCTCGCTACGAGAGGAAATTAACATGTTCTGGTATTTGTGCCACAGACCTTTACAAAGTTTACACTTAAGTGTTGCCGCAGCTTTCTTCGTACATGGCTGTGGTTATCCCGCAATGATCGAGAATGGGGTTACTAAATGTGAAAATAAATTTTATAACAATTTTTTTCAGTTTTTTTTATTACTCTATTTTTTTTTATTGCAGATTCATTGAATAACAATATAAATTGGGTAATACATTTTAAAAATTAACTAGAGTTATTGTGTAAATATTTTTTTTTATGAAAGTAACGCTCAGTATTCAAATAAGTAGACAAAATGCGTACTGGATCATATGAACAAAATATTTTAACTACTGTGATTTGATTATTTTAAGATAATATCTATAGGGATATGGCCTGATTCCGTCTATACTGGTCGTTATCATTGTTCTATAAAGCTTCGCGAGTTTTTATATTTAATAACTGTTATTATATTGTCAGTAGTATGATAAATAAATAATAGAAGGAAATACCAGCTGTGGTTACTGGACTAATTGGCAGTTAAAGGCTGATAATGTTATTAAAATACTTTGTTACGCACAATAAAAAAATTTTGCAAAATAAAATGAAACAGGTGCTAGTACTTTATTTGTAGGTATTTTTTTCCCACAATACACATTCTAAGGAAATAAGTAATGTTATACGACACTAGTGTAGTCTATTTAGAATTAATAATTTTTTTTATTGTTTTTTCATGTAAAAAACATAATAATTTGTAGCGGGGAACACTAAATACATCTCATATTTGACATGGCTTGGCATATTTTGTTAAAAAATAAAAAAGGGGGATGTGGTAACATTGTTTTTTTTTTTGTAAAAAAAAAAGAAAGAAGGCCAACAATGGCTTTAATTTAGCATGAGATTTTTTAATCAATTGTAATTTAACGGTATTTTGTGCTGTGAAAACGAATTTTCCAAGTCAATCTAAAGTACATATATATTATGTTCAGGTAAATAAAAATATTTCTTGTACCTACAAACGCTAATGATGTTAAAAAATTGGAGCATCGATCCTAATTTACGTCATGGATAAATAAACGACAATGAAACAAGCAGACAATTAAACTAAATTACTCATTAGATTTTTCAATTATCGGGAAACCAAAAAATGGTATCATTACCACAAAAACTGATGCCAGCACGCGCCATTCTCATTACAATATTCTACGGAAGTATTTGTTCTATTGGCATTCTTTTAGCTCATTAAAACGTCTTATTGTTTTACACAAATGTATTGTACGTATTCATATATGTGCTTCTATTAAACAAAACGGTTGAAGACACATTTTGCATAATTTCAATAGTTTTTTATGTGATGCGGGTACACTAACCTATATATTATATGCTGTCCAGGCTTTGAATACTAAATGACAGCTGATTTCTGTGCATCCCTCGAACACCCTACTGAAAATGTACCTATCGCTATGTAAAATATATCTATCGATATTTATAGGGACTTCATAATTTGTTAGAAGTGTGACATTAGCTAAATTGATATTAATATACTATTTTAAGAACATTTTATATTATACTTGTAAAATGAATTGTTCCGGTATAGTTAAACAGAAAAATACATATTAAAAATAAGAGTAACGTACTCACTACAATATAATTAAATTTATGTTTTGAATATACAATTCCTTATAATAATTATGATTAGTTATTTTGTTATAATTTGCTCATAGTGCACAGACTAGGTAGTGATACTACGTATTCATAGTGTCAAAAAGTATCCGGCTCCATATTTATTTCCTTGGTAAATTGTTAAAATTGCGGGTGGTTAAGAAAAAAAAGAAAAAGCGCGGGAGTCATGAGCGAACGAAAGCAGAGGACAAATCATTTTTGTATAACTAAGTATATATATTTTTTTGTGATTAAAAATATGTGTAAAATACGTACTAAGTGAGTTTCATAAAGTCATATTTACGATAAGGGAATTTAGATTTGCGGCTGTTCTGCTACAGTATTCTAATATAAGAAATGGCTATTCTATTTACAATGCTAAGCTATCGCTGTATAAAATTTTATACGTAAATATGAGTCCTCATTTACCGGTCAAAGATATTACGTGGTCGTGACTTCGTAAGCGCGCAGCGGGGGGTAGGCTAGCAGACACGCTCTAGGACCGGTTGGATCATCTCAGATTCCTCAAGTTCTTAGAAACTAGTACTTAATCCTGATGTATTTTGTCTAGATATAACATTCTCACAGCTAAATAATTATTTTATCACGTACCTTCAAAAATTATACGTCAACGCAATTCAACTCTTAAGTTTTAAGTAAACGTTTAAGCAAAACGAAATTAGCTTTTAGAATCAATATTATTATATAATTATTAAGTATTAAGAATTAATAAGTATTCTAAAACGTATTCTAAAACGAACGTGGGCTGGTTTTTTTGAGGGCTTATACTATTTTTTTCATACGCAGCATGTTCAATATAATGTGTTTCTCGATTAAAAACCGATACCAGGATCTTCAAAGTAATAGAACTGTGATTGAAATGAAGTAAAATACATTGTCAGCGGGAAATAACTGTATTGTCATTGAGAAGCTTCTCTTACACCGTGGTAACTTTAGTAAGATCTTATTATATTCCAAAGAACCGCCGTTATAAGAAACGGAGCATTATATTGTCAAAAGTGATAAATTACCCATTAGTATTAAATTCCATATTATTAGTTTTCTTCTAAAATTTATTCGACACATCAATCTATAACATCAATTAGTTACGGTATCATTTCATGTATAGAATAAATTATAGTTTAGTACGCAAGAATATTGTAGAGTCCTAAAACAGCTTAGAGTAACTGACCCCGAAGATTATGTAAACCTTTCATTGAATACTTACTATTGTCTATAAAAGTTCACGTTTCATTTAGGTACTTTTGCTTCCCCCCACCCCACTGTAAAAAACTAATTTGCCCCCTGGACCAAAAAATCAGTTCCTCCCGCCCCTGAGTCAAAATATGGGTATGCCTATGCAAATGGTTCACGATGAACAGTCTTCCGCCGTTACCTGCAAAATGGCACAACGCCAGCGTTGATATATTTACATCTCGTCCAAAGATTAAATAATACACCGTACGTCTGTCTGTCTGCGTCTGTCAATACGAGGTTTCGTATCGCGGATCCTAATCTCACCAAATATAACATGACAGAAATTGTCTATGGTTTATAATGGAAATGTGAAATAACGGAAGCCAGAAATTCTTCATAATTGTGTACTTGTGTTTTAAATGCTAGAAATACTTAATCATTCATTGAATGTCTAGAAGGAGCTTGCCTGTTACACTTATACTAGCCACCATCTGTCCAAAAGGAAACCTTTGACCAACTTCGAGTGGGACAAATTACTAATAATTACTAACTGGAAAATTACTAATACCAACTAACAAGAATAACCTACATTGACAGTTTTAACGTCCACGTACCTCTTACCAACGGATAATAACAAACTGATATTCTTGTAATACCTAATACTAACAGGAATTACTAACTTCAGTCCCTCCTACAGTCCTATTTGAGGCTTATCACAGATGTTCAAGGATGGCAAGGGTTAATGCGATCGCGAATTAAGTTTCAATCCATTGTCACATAAAAAAAGGTTCAATAGAAAAGCATACATTGCAATAAGTTGTCAATAAAAGCCTTAAAGTGTCAATGTCATAGTTTTTTCTCTGACTTGACTTTGACGTAAGTATCGTGATGTGAGTGACGTAATACGTTCCGGCTAGGCTGACTTAGAGTATAAACATAAAGAACTTCGTTCTAGTCTCGCGTCAGTGCTGACACACACATTCTAGGAAGGATATGGGAATTAAATCGGCCACTGCAGCCTCAAGTGAATCCCAAGGAAAACCCATCTGTTACACGTCATTTAGAGATCTCAGAATTTATTTCCTTAAGATTTATAAGGTCCAAAAACTAAAGTTTTACCTTGACTTGATACTTGATACTCGACTTGAAACTAAGAAGTCTTTGTGTAAATTCCTGAATCAGGATAAGAACGCGAGCCTCCCAATTGCTTCAGTCAGGTATCTTACTCTCTAGATCAAAAATTTTAATTTCTGTCTATTTTTTTCTATATGCGTAAACCTGTCAAGACTGCTAGGACCAATATACGATGGAGGACCATTATAAGGGGCCTATAATGGTAACGTAGTTTATAATACACAAAAAGTTACTCAAAATTGTTGTAGAAACAGTTACAATAGATAGCCATGGAAAAAGCAACTAGGACGATTTATACTCAATTCAATCCCTGAGATTTCACGTTTTCATGGGAATATTGCATATAAAAAGTATATAAAACGCTTTTCCCATTAGAGTACTACTTTGTATACAATTTTCAAGGCAATTCTTTAACTAAATTGCGAGTTTTACAGCCACAAACGTACATACATTAATTGATTGTATCATACATATTGTTCTATCAATAGCAATTTGTAGTTAATTGTACTTCTGGTCATATTTGTGCAAAGCTAAAGTGGTTCTTATTGTAGATGCGGTGAATATGCTGATCAGGTAGTATTATGCCACGGTATGAATCCGTGCGCGGAACGTAATCGTGGCATAATGCGTTCCCAGGATGCAGTAGTAGAGAGTTCTCAGTAGCTGTCAGACTTAAATAATAGCTTGACCATCTTATCAATGCCTAATATGTCTCCGTACGAAAGATATTTGAGAAAAACTATTGGTGATATTTACTGCAATGACTTTTGGTATTCTTGTTTGTTTGTTTGTTTGCGCTAATGACAAACGATTTAACGGATTTGGATGCGTTTGTTTCTGATGTGTTGTATTATTTTTAATGAGCTAAAAGTAGAATTAACGTTTACTTTATTGCAATGGCAACACAGGGTACATAAATAAAAGCTTGTAAAAACATTATTAATTTAAGGAAAATTCCGTTATTTTGTACTGAACTGCTATCGGGTTTAAACTAATTATTTTTAATTTAAACGTTTCCAGTTCTTATTCTTTTTGTTGATGACAATGATTATCGTAAATTACTAACTACCGATGTCTAATAGTAGACAAATGTTTGAAAAGGGCCTTATTCCATGCATGTAGCAATAAATAAAGTATTCAATCTTTTTTAACTTTTTATCAATTTTCTATTATAATTAAGATATCGTCTATCGAAGTTCTTTTACTCCATCGCTTTTTACTTAGTTATTGTTCATTCGAGCTTTATATTCTTATAAAACTTGACTCTGGTGTTACTCTTAATATAATTTAGCTGTCTTCAAGTCAAGATTAAACTTGGTTTTACCACGCATTTTTATCACTGTCCAACTAGACCCATAGTAATGTCGGCAAATCTTCTTCATTAACATATTTTATTATATCAAAGTCATGTCGATAAACCTGTTAAAGTACAAAAAAATTAATTAAACAAAATAAATATAAATTCATAAGTGAGTTAGCCACAAAACCTGCGACCTACATGCCGCCGTAAATGCCGGGTCACTGAGTCTCCTTGAACATTGTCATGTGAAACTCGTGTGTAAATATCAAATCAATATTTATACTTATGCTATATGCCTTTTTATATACATCTCGGTATATACAGCTTCGAAGACAGGTAATGTTCTTAATTTTTTATCTAAATAACAGTAACTGTCCTGTATTCATAAACAATACTATGATATCGAACGAAGTAAATGGAAACACGAACAATCCATCCTTTTTTGTAATTCACTGTGAGACCTCAAAATGCTGTTCGTGAATAGGAAGACGAGAAAGAGACGAGCAAGATTGATGGTGAAGGAAATCTACGAAGTTTTGTAAAACTAAGAACTGCTTCTTCAATGGACCACACGACAACGACCTCTTACGTATGCACATGGTGTAATTAATGTATTAATGTGTGTACTCAACTTCTTATCTTGAGAAGGGAAAATCAGATTATATTTAAATTCTAGACGGTAGGCGATAATTAGGTACCTAGACAGATAAGTATCCTCTATCAAGCAGCAGTATTATCAATTAATCTGATCGGTATATAATCTAACGAATTACCGCGATGCATTATTTTTACGTATTCCATTGCACTCGACTGCAGTGTCAACAGAAAGTGTATGAAACGCATAAAATATTTACACAGTATCCGTACGTGCATGGTCCATCGTCGGTCGAACGTTGACTGCATACGCCAAATAACGCACCGCAAAGTCACCGTGTGAACTTGCACTCATGGTTTAAGAATAAACATTTATATGTCACATACGTATCTGAGCAAGCCGAGCATCGAACTCGGAACTCTTTTGTTTCTTCGATAGGTACACTATCACTACTTAATTTGTTGTTCAAAAGAATATATATTAATGCTAGATGCAGCCCGCGGGTTTGCACGCGTGTGAGAAAAGAACAGCAGAAAAAGGCTGTCAATTCCCTTCTATCATTGGTTGTCAGCTTACGCTTTGTTGTTAGACACTTCCTTTAATTTCGCAATATTCATCAACTATAAATCGAAAAAGTAGCCTATGGTACTCGTCGTCCTTCCAACTATCTCCAAACCAAAAATACCTTAGCGAAGCTCCGTTGCGCCTAGAAAGAAGGACAAACAAACACACTATCGTATTTATAATATGAGTATGTATATTAATATATTCACACACTATATCTTATCAGTATAAGTCCAGTCACAAGTCCAATCCACGCATTAATGTTTTAGTAATGTTGTCCAATTCCCGAGCGCCTCAGCCAAGGTATATAGAATATTAGATGTTGCGTGGCGTCGCGACAACGTGATGCAACATGTCTAATTGCCTATTTACGACTCCTTACGACTCTTTACAAGCCAAATGACCACTATTGTTAGAATTGTATGCCGTTGTAGTGCGCACCTGAATTGTGTTTCATTATCCTCAGTGTGCTGATGTTCTCTCTATTTACCGTTAATATGTGCCATTGAGAGATTGTGAAACTAGGTCCTGCTTTAATAAGTTTGACGATGTGTTATAATATGCGGAAGTACATACCGGTTAAAAAAGAAATTGGTGAAGATTTCGTCTAAGTCCCCCTATTCAAGGTCCCAATAGGGGGTCTATTCATTTGTTTCATGCAATTAGTTTCATAGCATTAGAAGTTTCCCGTTAGGGATCGTATTAAAGTTGGTGATAATAGCAATTAATTTTGAGCAACTCTGTTTCAGACAGGGACCTTGTTCTCATCCTAAACAACTTTTAGATTTCAAGCCAAAAAACTTTACCTTTGTTTAGTCTTCAAAATTTGCAGTCTTTGAACTTTGTTCTTGAGAGATAAACTTTGGAACATGGTAATTACACACTTTTATTTAACTCACTCTGTCTGTTTATATGTGGGTGACATTTTTTAATCGATGATTGAACCACTTCTTGATATCAAATCCAATAATTTGGAACTCGTCGACCTGATCTGATGATGGAGCTGGAAGGTGGCCTAAAGAAGGAAGAATAAAATAACAACCCCATCGATTTTGGCCGTGATTGATTAGTATCGACGAGTATTTTCATCCTATATAAAACCAGGGACTGATTCACTTAATAAAAGTACCTAAATATTTTTAATCCTATGCTCCATTGTCCCTACAACATCCGTATAAAAATGATACATATACTTATAGTGTTCTCGTTAATGAAATTAAATCATGATCGAGTATCATTAATCATTACATAAGTCTGTATCATTGAGCTATTTATTACATTTGATATGTAATCTGATGATCTGGTTAGTAAACATGTTTAACAAATTGTTGTATTGTGTGTCGACTCGTTAACTGAATATTACTAAAAAAAGTCTTAAGAGGATTTTAGATCGACATCTTTCAACTTGTAACCTTAAGCAAATTAGCCGTAGCCGTGTGCAGTTACAGTAATGCAAATACAATAACAGTATATTTATTACTGTGAATTTCTGCTGAGGAAAATCGATTAGAACAGCGTAACATCACAAAGAACTGAGCACCAGTACCACACGGTTAAAGAGCTTTTTGCAGGAGCTGAGAGTAAGTGACATCGGCAATGGTATGTCACGTCGCGTGTTTTTGCGCGAATCTTCGGATTGTGCGCGTGGGAACTTGCGTTTGCTTTCGCGCATTGTTCGCGTCACCAAGTTACGTCATTCGGGTTAGCGTTGCTAAGGTTAGAGGCCTTGGAATTGTGCCAATTCTTTATTGATTTGATTGACACTTGGACGTAATATCAGAAATATTACTCAACCTTTTGCCTAATTTTTTGAATTAAATTAAATTGGAGACGTTTTAAAAGCGCAATTAATGTAGATTGGAATGGGAATCTATCAATTTGTTTATCGCACCACATTTTCTTTGATCTTTTTCTTGAAATTAACCCAAGAAGAATACGACGTTGGTTGCCCAAATATAGAATACAATTCAAATTATGAAGATTATATAATATGACCAACAAAATCCAAAAATATATCCTCAATTATCGTCTAAGTGTTAAATAGATCTTCAGACTTGTCTTTGGAATTTTCAATATTCTTTTCGACAACCCTATGTATCCCCCTAACTCATTAACATTAACCACTTACAATACAATCAGTAACACAATTGTACATGAGTGACATGACGTGATTCACTGGACTGGTACCACACTTACCGTCATTGCTGTAATGCGATAACAATTTTGTCATTAGGCTAACGACTGCTACCATTGGATAATAACAATAGGTAAGTCACGGTACGTGCACTATGCTTGCTAACACTTGACACGCTGTCTAGACTCCTGATAGTTAAAATTGACATAACAGTAATTGTAAATGATCGACAAAGTTAAACAGCTTCTGTGGGTAGTTTGGTGACCGTCGATGATGAAGATATGCTTCTGTACCTCGAAGATTCAATGGATTCTGATCCAGATTTCATCCCAAATGATCCTTTCCAAGTTGAGTCATTATAGCTTCAAATATATAATCAATTACTACAGGGTAAGAATTAATTACTAGAGTCTAGAAAATTTGTGTAATTCGACGTACTCTGCTCTGATAGCCACTGTCGAGTGAACACATAAATCTAGGAACTGTCCTCCGACTCGTTCGTCAAAGTACTGCGTGCCTGTTTCTACGTATCGCCCACACATATGTCTAAGGAGGCCTCGCGTCGTGATCAATCGCCCCTTTTCCGACATATATACATGTATTACTATATATTACTTCCTCTATAAATGACTAACCTGATAATATAATATCCTGATATTAAAGCCGTTACACTTTGTCAGGACCTTTAGGTATCGTAAGAACTCCTGATACTTTGAGAGAGAGAACAGTACCCTGCAGTAATTGATCATATAATTCAGCTGATGCTGATGATCAGCTGTAATGATTCTAACAGTAAAGGAGTATTTAGGATGTAAATTTGAAATTTTTTTCTTTTATTCTGATCATTATTTTATGTTAATTGCCAACAGAGGATTAATCCTTTGTTGCACGTCTATACGTGCTACCTGATGGTAAGTGTCCACTTTCGTTCACAGATATCAGCTACAACAAAGTTTTTTAAATAAAGGCCCAAAAAAGAACTGTCTTTCTTTCTAGAAATAAAGTGTCTAAGGTTCTTAAGCACTTGGAAAACCATGACTAGACTCAAGCAACGAGATGGTAGCTAACCAGCTTCATGACACGAGAGACAATAACACAGCTCTACAAAAAAAAAATTTATTTGTGTTGCCTTGGATATTTTTGCAAATTTTTATGTTTTCGAGTACCTAAATTACGAATATATTCATGAAAATACTGAATGTGCTCTTTTTTTTATGATTTTTACGTATCTTATATTTTGAACAATTATCAGCTTGTTAGTACTAAAATTTGTTTTCCCAGTCCTGATTAAGCTTCTGCGCAACTTTTTTGCGCATACAAACATCACTTGATCTCCACTCTCAGACTCCTTGCTCCGCAAAACAGCTGATAACTCAGTTATTTGATAATATTGAAGTACTTACACGTGAATCTGGATAAGTTGTCATATGTTGATATTTTGATTTAATTGCTGAGTGTTCATTCTAATATATTTGTCTTGTCTTTTTAAACATGAGTTCGTCACAAAGAAAGTGTAAATATAGTAGTGATTTATTTTGTTATATTTGTGGTATTTATATATTAAAAAAACAAAAACGAAATATCACAGACTTTGTTAAGGAGACTTATGCTGAATATTTCGGTTTTAAAATGGACAAATTAGATAAATCATGGGTTCCGAATAAAGTTTGTAAGTCCTGTGTTGAGTCTTTGCGGTTGTGGAAGAAAGGAGAACGTTCTGGATTAGACTTTGGTATTCCTATGATCTGGATGGAGCCTAAGAATCATGTCGATGATTGTTACTTTTGCGTAGTAGATGCTAAAGGTTTTAATCGAAACCAAACGTGGAGATATCCAGACTTACAGTCTACAAAATGTCCTGTTTTACACAGTGAAACTCTCCCTCGGCCTGTTTACGTTTCAAAAGTGATTCGCATGCCCTCAGAAACAATGATGTTGCCGAATTCACAGAAATCGAAACAGTCTACCAGTGGAAGTGAATGGGAGGGTGAAACATCTACGCCAAAGTTATTTTCTCAAAATGAACTCAGTGATTTGATACGGGATCTAAATTTATCAAAACAGGAATCAGAACTGTTAGCCTCAAGATTGAAAGAAAAAAATTTATTGGCACCAACAGTAACAATTACAACATACAGAACGCGAGAAAGTGAGCTATTACAATTTTTTGATGAAAATGAAGGACTGGTATACTGTACTGATATTGCGAAGCTGCTTTTAGACATGGGCTTGAAAGAATACAAACCTACTGAGTGGCGTCTTTTTATTGACAGCTGTAAAAGAAGTTTAAAATGCGTCTTACTGCACAATGGAAATAAATTTGCATCAATTCCAATTGCCCATTCAACAAAACTCAAAGAAGAATATGAAAATGTAAAATTAGTTTTAGAAAAAATTAAATACTCGGAGCATCAATGGCCGATCTGTGTAGATTTGAAAATGGTTAATTTTTTACTTGGTCAACAAAGTGGATACACGAAATACCCTTGCTTCTTTTGTATGTGGGACAGTAGAGCAAAGCAACTTCATTGGGAACAAGATGTTTGGCCTGCAAGAAATTCTCTAACTGTCGGTAAAGCCAATGTAATAAGGGAACCGTTGGTGAACAGAGACAAAATCATACTTCCACCATTACATATTAAGTTAGGAATGATAAAGCAATTCGTTAAAGCTTTGGACAAGGAAGGGGATTGTTTTAAATACATTTGTCGAAAATTTCCGAAGCTTAGTATGGAAAAGTTGAAAGGTGGAATATTTGATGGTCCTCAAATACGGCAATTGATAAAAGACGCAGATTTGATTAAAGTTATGACTGTTCCGGAAAGTGAAGCTTGGGAAAGTTTTGTGTTGGTAGTCGAAAATTTCCTAGGTAACCATAAAGCACCAAATTATGAAGAAATTGTACAAAATATGCTGACAAACTTTCAGACTCTAGGAGCAAATATGAGTATCAAGTTACACTATCTCCGCAATCATTTGGATAAATTTCCAGATAATTTAGGAAATTATAGTGAGGAACAAGGAGAGCGGTTCCACCAGGATCTGAAAGTAATGGAAGAAAGATATCAGGGTCGATGGGACTGTCATATGATGGCAGATTACTGCTGGTCTTTAAAAAGAGATTGTCCCCGGAAAAATTATAAAAGAAAAGCTCTTAAAAGGCGTTTTATGGAAATATAACATGTTTTCCAAATTTTCCTCTCTATTTACTTCGATATATCATATTTTTATCCAAATAAAACTGACATTATAAATATATCTGTTATTTTGTTTCTCGTTTTCCGATTTTTGTAATGTAAAATAAAAATAAGTATTTAAAAAAAAACGAAAGCAAATCTTACAAAATCATTCATAATTTTATGAATTGTGAGTATAAATATATCCAAAATCAATCTTATATCTAGGGCAACAAAACCACTGTAGACCAGTGTTATTATTATCATGTAATATTGTTATGAGGATCAGTGATAGCCTAGTGGTTTGAATGTTGGTTACTCAAACGTTGGGGCGTGAGTTCAAATCCTACACGCACCTCTAGTTTTCAAATAAAGTTATATGCGATTTACAAGTTAATTATCATTTGCTCCGATGAAGATAAACATCGTTAGAAAATCAGCACACCCGATAGTTTTTCATAATGTTCTCAAAGGTGTTGGAAGTGTGCCAGTCCGCACTTGGGCAGCGTGGTGGACTACTGCTTTCACTCCTCACACAGTGAGAGGGGACCCGAGCCCAGCAGTCGGACAATGGGTTGTGATATAAGTAATCATATATAATACGAAGTTAATCGAATAAATTTTTTGTACTTTATGGATCGAGTGTAAATCAATCAACGCCTTTGGGTATTCGCAATTTCATACTGAAAATCACAAAGCAATTAGATTTTTGACGGTGAACCAAACAAATAAAAAGCTTACTGATCTGACTTATTTAAATTAATAGATCCAAGAAGTCTATTCTACTGCTGTTTTGTTTTAAAATATGTGCAAAGTAGTTTCTTTCTTCATATGTATATTCTCCTATATGACAGATGAGCTTTTCAGAACGACGACAGAATCATTAATTGTCGTGCCTAAGGGTATCATCTAATATCTTTAAATGAGCAATTCTTGTATATATATCAACGATCTCGGAAACGGCTCCAACGAATTTTTTGAAAATTTGTATTTAGGAGGTTCCGGACGCGATAAATCGATCTAGCTAGGTTTTATTTTCAGAAAATGTCG